>JASFAT010000229.1:0-289761 GCA_031353405.1 Baronia brevicornis | reverse complement strand
AATAGAATAGATATATATATATATATATATATATATATATATATATATATATATATATATATATATATATATATATATATATATATATATATATATATATATATATATATATATATATATACCATTCATACTCATATACACATACATATAAAAACACATATAATACAATAGAATTAAAAATAACTAAGTCATGTAATAAATTCATCGCAACCGAAAGAATAAGTTCCTGTTTGCATACATAAAATTAGATTTTTGTATTTTGTTTTAAACATATATATAGTAAGCAAGTCACGAAGAGGTGGTGGCAAGTTGTTCCAACACTAAGTGTCAACATGTGTTAGATATATGTATGTATATGCTACAAAGAATGGGTAAAAATAAGAGAATAGATATGTAGATATAAGAACGACGTTATTTGCGATAATTATATATGGTGCAGTCTAAGGGATACAAAGATATCATTTCAGTACTGAATGATTTCACTTCCTTTGAGACAAATGTATTTTTTGCCGTTGAGAGAAATGAAGTAATAATGGTTTAGACTCGTGGAATAAAATTATTATTAATATTTATGATTATTATTCATTTGTAAATGATAGTTCGTATCCTTCCTAGTCAACCACTTAAAATGGCGTGTAAGTGCTTTTACATTATCAATGTCTATCATATCATATGTATATAAATAATAAAGTTATACCCATGCACTAACAGCTTGGAAACAATTAGGCTACACTGAAAATCAGCGCTGTGGCTTGCCGCGCCTTTTGCTGAGTGTCGGACCTTTTCATAATCCATACTGCAATATAAGTCACATAATATAAATATTATTATTTTTGTTTGTTATAATTTTAGTCTTTAGTTTATGTATTTTTTCTTTTATGCATAGTATAGTATGCAATTTAATAGTAATTTTATTTTATATGTATACACTTTGTTTACTATATCTGTACTGTTTTTTGGGTTATTGTATAAAGATTTTCTTTATTTATTATCTTATACGTATAAATAAAAATTAATGTCTTTTTGTATGTTTGCCCTCTATACGTTCCTTAACCATTCACTCGACTGTAATACAACTTTGGTGAGTTGTGCTACGTACGCCCAAGAACATTTTTGGCCCCCCGATATTCCCATAAGGAGCAAATACAGACGGAGACCGTTGAATTGCTGACTTATATCCTGACCCTAGGTAGTCCTGATGTGTAATCGATAATGCTTGCATCAAGCACCAAGGTAAATAGTTCATAGTTAGTCTTAAACTCTCAAGTGTATCGAACAGTCTAGTTTTAATAATTCACGCTGTACTGATCAGCCTAGTAAAATATAATTATAAGCGATTTTAAAAAAAATTAATTATAACTTTTTAAAAAAACTTCTTAAAGTTCCCTCTATGAATTTATTCACTCTGTACTGATCAGCCTAGTAAAACATAATTATAAGTGATTTTAAATAGAATTAATTATAACTTTTTAAAAAAAACTTCTTAAAGTTCCCGAAATTTGATTAAATTGTCACTGTCGTTATTATCCACACAAATCTTAACCTTCTTTTATATAAAAATTCTCCAGATAATTATATTAAATACTTTATGAAAAAGTCATAAAAATAGACAGCCCAGTAATTTATTTTAAAAATACAATTATTTCATCTTACTTCATCATACTTTGCATCTTCAAAAAACAAGCATACATATACCTAAAAGGCCGGCAACGCTTCCGTGACTCCCGCGGTATCGCGTTTGTATATCGGCGGCGTTGATTGCTTTCCATCAGGTGGCACGCTTGCTCGTTTGCCCTCCTATCCCATAAAAAAAAAAACATTTTTCTACCAAATCTGGTTATTTTAGCTCCAAAATGGAGATCGTAACAGACTGTTTCACAAATTATTGTAAAAGGACAACACGCCTGCTTTCAGCAACGGGATTTATCTAGACCGCTCGCTCCTTTTAGTTATTTGATGTTATCAACCTGACATTTTCTTAATTAGACATATGCTTGTTAATAGTAACTGTTTGGAAACAATTTTTTACAACGAATAGCTCTGCCTCCAGGGATGGATACTTTCGTAATGCGATAAAATAGGCCACTCAATTACAGTTGCCTATTTCAACTTGCCGAGCTCGTTCTGATTAATTTAATTCTCATCGGTAAACTAAACACGTACGGGGCAAATAGAATGATGAAGGGGCAACATAAAGAAACAATGTTGTCAGTACTGAGTTCCTGTTTCTTAATAAAATTTAGAAAAGGACGTGTTAAAAATAAATTAAGCCACATGTGTACATACACATACATCCACTATCAGTTTAGATAGATAGATAGATAGATATATTCTTTATTGTAGGCCAAAAACAAATTATACAATTATTGATTGTAATATTTATATACAAACGGCGGCCTTATCGCTAATAGCAGTTTATTCCAGAAAAACCGTAGGATGGACGTAATGTTAAAAAGATAATTTGATGTAGGTCGGTTATAATTATAGTTATAATGATAGAGAAGAAATAAAAAAATATTAATAAACAAAGATAATAGCCATAAGCAAATATATAAGTATATACATACATACACACACATATACACACATACACATAGTATGTATGTGTATATATATATAGTATATATATACACAAAAAATAGGTTAACCGTAAATAATAAACGAAGTTTAGTCGAGCGGGTATGTACCTCATGCGCACAGAATATAGATGTAAAGTCGTTGCATTTTTACTTGTATTACTCATTTTGAAGTGAGTGCAGAGATCTAGAATCTCAATTTCTTTCCCTCTTTACTTCCTCCTTCCCCTCCCATGCTTCACATACTTATCCTAAGATAGGCAACGCATTTGCAATGTCCTCAGCTTTGGAGATGTATATCTCGGCGGTGTGTATGTGTTGTGGCGCCATCTGTTGGCAGATTATGTAAGAATAATGTTGGTTTATTTAAAATAATTATAATTATTTTAATTTGTGTAAAATAAATTATTTAGAATTATATAAATTCATATAAATATTTATTTTAAATATTCAGCTGTATTTTAAGAATTATTTTGCGGTTATCTCATTTGTTTGTTAAAAACATATTGTTGCTGTGCTGAAGCAAATTTTTAGATTCTTTGTTCATTGTTTATTCTCTGTGTCTACCTTTTCAATTTTGTGTATGAAAGCCAAAACTCGAGATTCATTCTAATTCCAATAACCGTTGACGCACAAATATATGAACTACAGAGATTACGATTTGATAAACCGACTGACAGCTTTATAACTGTTTCGAATTTTTTTTCATTATATTCAGAATAAAATACTCCAATATATAAAAATATTATATACACCATATATGTCCTATTAATGTTTAAAGGACCTTTTCATTTCTAGAGGTACGAACATTATTCCACCGTGCTTTTTCTCTCTTAGAATCTGACTAAATACCCATGAGTCATACACGTATTTATTCTGAACCACCTTCGCATTCAGTGGTCACAGGTTTAATTCCCGCATCGGAATAAATATGTCCTACTGGTATATATTCCCACACTGGTTTTCTTACCAATCCTCTTTAGACAAGTGTAATGGCTTAACGTCCATTCGTCCAGAAATAGGGAGGCCCGTGACCAACTGTAGGACAAGTATGGTTTATAGAAAAAAAATGATACTGAAAAAATAGTTTTACGGTTTTTTTATGGAATAGGAAGGCAAACGAGCAGGCGTGTCACCTGATGGAAAGTAATCAATGCCGCTCCTAAACATCCGCACCGCTATAAGCGTTGCTGACCTTTAAGGAAAGTGTCATTATGGGAGTGGGAGGGTAAAGATGTTGGGCCTCCGGAACTCAGCCGCTCACCATGCGAAGCGCGGTAGCTAAGCTACCACTCGGATGCCGGTTTTCTACAGGAGTGGTACTTCCCGGGTGAGTCAGCCCATTCATGCTACAGACAAATATGCCATTCTTGACACAGTATTCATCGGCAGCGTGTCTCTAACACTATTAAATTATCAATATATTTATTTATTGTATATACATTATTCAAATTATCAAAATGATTATTTAGTGTAGCAATCAGTACAATAGAATTATTCAAAGAAAACAAACAATAACTTCTCAGGCGTATTAGGCAAGAAACATTCGAGTGGAACATTTCAATAGTTATATTTCATTGTAAAAGCAGATTACAGCTTTCTCCTCGTCACTATACGTTGTGTGGATCGCAGTAAACTAATTGACCTTTCAGCAAGCCAAAAGTCTAGACAATACAAGTGGGTTTAGCACTGTGGTGACTTGTTGAGTTTAGAATGCCTCGGAGTTTATAGTAAATTTAAATCAGTATAAAATCATACACTGATACGAGTTTTCATAGACGAGAGAAATTTCCATCCTAATCCATTACATTAACTAAAATGTAAAAAAAAATGTTTATAGGCTTAAAACGAACTTCGTCTGTATCAAAGTTAGTAAGCTTCACGGCATCGCTTACTTGAGTTTCTTAAGCCACTTTCCATTAAGTAAGTCGTCGCTCACACTTTAATGTTTGTTTAAGAAAAATATGGCCGAAGTCAATTTATCACCCGCTTATACTTTTTCATTCTAATGCAATTTCCAGCCTAACATGATTTATTGCCACTCCAGCTATTTCATGCCGATTACGAATTCCTTACATTACACCAGAACACGCAAACTTTACTGGATAATAACGTCTCGCGAATTCGCGCAACCCTAATAATGGATAGAGTTCCAATAAAGTGAGTCAAAAGAAAATCAATGTCAAGGCTGTATACTTACCAGGAAGGAGGGATGAAAAACTGTAAGTGACTAAGTAAGTAATGAAAAACAGTATTTTCTTTCAAGACACGTACACACGCCAGAGTTTTGAAGTAAGAAGTGGATTTATCGCAGCTCAGCGCCTGGAGAAAGAATCAAACAAATCCGAGTGGCAACAAAAAAAAACTCAATATTAGTTCATCTTCTCAAAGTTGGTAGAAGTTTCGTTGATCAAATTATAAAAATACCTTATTGTAAAAAGAACCCAGAGTTATCTGCAATGCCACAGGCATTTCAGAAGCACTCTCGGCCTGTAAGAAATATTACGCTTGTTGTTTGAAGGTTCCAATGTCGTATCGGTTTAAAAATATGGCTCAAGAAAGCTGATAGTCATTGCCATTTTAGTCTGCTAATTTTAAATTTAACATGAGTGATGGTTTAACATGAGTTCGTATTTAATTTTTTATAATCTCATATTATTATCAGCTATATTGTTTAATTGTGGTGACGTATAATACAATATAGTTCAATTAATGTTTATAAATGAAGCGATATGAAATAAATGCGTGTGACTTTTTAAGTTGACCGAAAAATTTTGGTAAAATAGCCACCACCATTTTATCAAGACGTAACGTGACAAGCTGACTAGTAACATTTCAAAAGATTTATTATCATTATATTTTACTTGACAATGACAAAATAGTTATATAGTTATAGTAGTTGCCATTAAAGAAAAGAAAAAGATTATATATATATATATATATATATATATATATATATATATATATATATATATATATATATATATATATATATATATATATATATATATATATATATATATATACTAGAACGGATTAAATACTATTAGAACGGATGAACTTGTTGATGTTTCCATTAAAACTTGAGATACTAAAGAGATATCAAAAATAACAACAAAGACTAAAGAAAATGTTAAAAGACGTTCGGCGATTACGTAACAAAGAATCTCATCTTGTTATTTAACGGAAAAACATCGGACCGTATATTTTATCGACAGCCGAGCATTTGATCTGGCTACGAATTTTCTGACGAAGGGTGACATGTTTACAGATGATAGAAATTAGTAAAATACATATTGTATTTCCTTTGGGATTAATATTTTGATATTTTTATTAAAATTGACATTTTTATTAACATTTGAACGGGATACATGCTCACCTATGGAATTAAACATTTTTCTTCTAAAGTTGAGATAATTCGAAGTCGATTGATCGTGGCTAAGATTTCTACATTACCATCATCAACAGCCTGTGGCAGTACACTGCTGGACACAGGCCTCCCCCTAGAAGCGCTACCTAGCCCGATCTTCGGCTTCACACATTCAGTTTCTGCCAGCCGCCTTGCGCAGATCGTCGCACCATCTAGCCGGGGGGCGTCACAGACTACGTTTACCGAGACGCATTTTCCACTCCAGTACTCGTCTGCTGTAACGATTGTTGGATCTCCGACAAATGTTCAGCCCATTGCCACTTTTGTCGGTTTTCTAATTCGAAAGGTTATGTCAGTGACTTTAGTTCTCTGGCGGATTTGTAGATTTCTACATCGGAATAAAAATATATATGGCATACAGATATTTTTAGAGGTCGGGTAATCCACCAATTAACCTTAGGCAGGCGTTTCTCCAGAAATGAGAAGACAGAGTGGATAAATATGGCCTGTAAATAAATCTGAAACCGTCTTACAAATATATATATATATATATATATATATATATATATATATATATATATATATATATATATATATATATATATATATATATATATATATATATAAGATTTATAAGGATAGGAAGATATACTCCCGCAATCTTAGATTAGTACGTACGGCTCTCTTCTAGGCTGTTATTAATATAATATAGTTATACTTAACACCAAAGGACTGAAACGCAGTTGACCAAAAAATGGCACTCCAATCAAATGCTGATCTTCTAATGTGCCTTTGTGAAGATTTTCATCTCTAGTATCGACATATCTGAGAAAGTATGACTATCGTAAAAAGCCAACTGATAATTATTTGTGCCTGTAACTAGTTTTTATTTATGGGCCTAACTATTCTCTTCGCCTTTATTCCCTTCTCTTACTACCATCTCACCATGGATGAACATACATCAGCAACTTCTCATAGCGTTCATCCTCCTAAAAATCACGCAACGACGTGTGTTTCAACGCTTCCGTGACTCCTGCGGTGTCGCGGTTGTCTATGGGCGGCGTTGATTGCTTTTCTATCTCGCTATAGCTCGTTTGCCGTCCTATCCCCTAAAAAAAATATCATATCATAACATCTGTAAGGCAATTTAAAAAAATCTCAATCTCAAATAAATGGAAAATGTAAAACTTTTTATAACATGCATGGAAAATAATGGAATAGTAGACATACATAACTATGTAGTTTAAAGAAGCTTGGCGAGCAAAATCGTTACGAACGTCTTCAGTTAATTGCCTGATATTATTCTATTGAAATTTCCATTTTCTTTAAAAGAATTGTAAATTGCAAAATATAAAATGATAATTTCAATGTACATTAGGGAACTGCATTTGCTGAGTCGATACTATCTAGCGATGAATTCAGTCCGCAGAAAGACGATGAAAAATAAAATTAACTTATAAATGGGACAGTTAGTGAAGACAATACTAATGGATTTAAGTAATGATTGAAAATATTAAATCTTTTATTGAAAATATATCATGCATGCACATAAACTCACACACAAATGTACACACATAGAAAAATACGTGTGTGCTACATACATATATTTTTATTTCATTTTATTTATTTTTTAAATATTTACTTTTTTATGTGATAGGAAAGTAAGCCAGCAGGCGTGTCACCTGATGAAAAGCAATCAACACCAACACAATCAGCAACAACAGAAATGTTGCCGACCTTTAAGGAAAGTATGGCCTTGTTTTTTGAAGGTTCCAATGTCGTATCGGTTAGAAACACTGCTGGAGACAGGTGATTTCGTAGGGTTGTGGTTATGTTTACTTGATATTTTAAAATTATTTAAGAATGGAAACGAGCATTCGTTGTGATCTTATCTGTTGTGTTTATATATTCTGAATGGGGAACCTAGCTTTCCAGATCACAGGGTAAACTTTTTATACATAAACCGTTTAATCTTCGTCTATAAGAGTGACTTAAACTTCTTAACAAGTTTTTTTGTTATTTACACCTTTATTTAAATATTTCTTTCATCTTCACATTTTGAAAATAATATTATCATTGTTAGGATTATTAATACTTGGTGGCGGAATAAACCAAGCCAACGAAGGAAAGCAATGTTCTCAAGATCCTAACCGTGCACAAGTTGGCTGCTATTTGAACTTGAATTTAACACACTTATCTAAATCTAAATTGGAAAGATGGGCATCCAAATTTTTATCAATAAGTTCATTCAGAGACAACTATGGGTATATTCTAATTAATGAAATGTAAACACATTAATATAAATAATAAAATAGCAGGAACATTTGAACAAACATCACAAACATTCGTCCAATATTTGCAGCACACACTCACATCTGTTCTAAAATTAAATGAACACGTGCACAGTCGGACGCGTTAGGTCATTTACGGCAGTTTTACTGGCGATTTGTTAAATCACTGCGACAGTTCTGCGAGCGGGATATTTGGCAAATGGGGATTTGTTAGATCGTCAATTACCCTCATAACAGTTCGTGTTGCTCTATTCGCTTTCAAACTTTCGCCATATAAGAAAATATTACGTAGCAAATTTATAACGCTGTACGCCATCTAAATAAGAAAAACTTATGCGTAAATTATTAATGGAGTCAGGCGTTACTTTGCGAAAATCCATCACTATATGGACAGTCACAAGTTTTACTTAGCTAAGATCCGCGACAAGCAAAGCAATAACAGAAAATTAATCAGAGTAAAGTCTACTATACCTGAATATGCCTCGGGGCGAAACACGTGTCGTTTACAAGATGAAAAAGCGGTAATGTGTGTTGGTGTTGCGTATGGTGGTTCGTGGGTGGAGAATTGATGGCCGATTTTCGGTAAGTTTTTGGTTTAAGTTCCAAATAAATCCACTTAATCCAGCAGAAAAACACACATTATTAATTTTCTGTTATTGTTTTGTTTGTCGCGGATCTTAGCTAAGTAAAACTTTTCACTGTCCATATTATGCGTAAATTCGTTGTCTTCTCGGTTTTGTTACAAAATTTTTTTTATGTAGAGTGATAGGTTAAAGTCCGTTCTTCCAGAAATGGGGAAGCCCGGGCCTTGCAGTGTGAAATATATGAGCTGTGAAACTATGTACTAACCCGATCGTCGGCCACACGCATGCAGCCTCTGTTAGCCCGCTCAGCCAGAAGGTGGGTGTACCACGCTACGTTTATATCCACCAGAGAAACGCCGAGTATAGCCCTCTCCATAGCACTTTCAGAGAAATACATTACTTATTATTTTTATTAATATATATAATATATATATATATATATATATATATATATATATATATATATATATATATATATATATATATATATATATATATATATATATATATATATATATATATATATATATATATATATATATATATATATATATATATTTAGAAATACTTATTATATTATACTTATTATATATAATTTGAAGTGTCAAGAACTATATCATACTCACGTCTGACATCATTCCATTATTGTAAATTGTATTTCTGATGTAGAGAATAGTGATATCAAAAATTTATTTAGAACTAAGGAATGGGGTAAGAGTTATTTCACACCGAGACACGAAATAGATGACACGTCGGGTACTGTGGGGCTATAAATACATCGTCAAGCGTTTTCCGCGGAGCGCTGTCAAGTGAATAATAATTCTACTACCCTCAGAAACACGGCGACTTTTAATTATATTTTTTTCTTTGAGCTTCATTTTTGGGAAGAAGGCCGTAAAATTATATTAAAATAACAGTGTTTTGTGTGGTAAACGTTATTGAAATTGGATTGCTTGTGCGAGGTAAGCCGTTCTTTAACCTTTTTTATACCTTTATTAATAAAATAAACTAATTGGTTATCTTTTATTTTAACAATACCTTTATTATTAAATTAATAGACCAATTGGCTCAGTGACAGACGCCTACGGATTCAATGGTCGCGGGATTGATGCCCGCATAATAAATATATGAATGATCTAAAGTGAACATAGGTCTTCCTAGGCTTGTTTTTGAAGGTTTTAATGTCAATGGTTCGGAATGTGCGTGGAATGAACTCTGAAGATTTGTGATTTCTATCACACTGTCAGACACTATATCTCGTTTGCCATCTTTTCCGATAAATAAAAAGAAATGGAAGAGAAAAATGTTCAATGCAATAGTAGCCTATATATGCGGATGTCAAAGGGTAAGTTTTTCGACACCCTAACGATAGAGCCGGGCCTGATATCGATAGCGCTGACGAGGGGTGACGTTTCAAAGAAGCTCGATAAATTGACGATATACACACGTATGTAAGTATTGGGCAGTAAATGCGTTAAATAAAGTGACTAGAGATTCCAGTACAGTATGTTTCCCCAAAAAGCTGATAACACTTCTGCAATGCAATGGTATTGTGGATGTGTATGGGCGGCATTCAATGCTTTCAATCAGGTAACATGTTATCTCGTTTCTCTTAATACGCCATAAAAAATAATTTACGAAAACTGGACTCCATTATATTGGTTCAGTTTCATAAGTGTTTCCATTATTTCATTCATTAGTGGTTCACTTATGAAAGTGAACCAAATAATACCAATTACATATAAATTCATTACTATTCATATAGTTAGTAAAATATACATGCTCAGTAATCTATAATTATTCTTAAGTGCTCATTCATAAACAAATATTATTTATAAATGAGCACATATAATTATTATTATTTTTCAAATAAAAAATAATAATATGTGAACATTTACAAACAATATTTGTTTCGAATGAGCACATAAAATTATAATTATTTTTCAAATAAAAAATAATAGTATGTGCTCATTCATAAACAATATTTATTAATGAATGAGCACATAAAACTATTATTATTTTTCGAAGAAAAAATAATAATATGTGCTCATTCATGAACAATATTTGTTTATAGAATCCAGATATATCCTATAGGTGAGCAAGCGCCTCCCTATTTCTAGTTGTGTAACTGTGTAGTGTACATTTGTCCAAATCGAATTGGAGGAATCATCAAACTTGAAATAAAGCGCGCCCGAAAGCTCTATCTTGGCCACAGTCGATTAGATTTTCGTTACCATTTACAATGTTCATATAAACTTGAATACACAATAAAAATATGTGTGAATTTAAAACCATAAAAGATTCTCTCCCACTCAAAAGAAAAACTTCAATTCCGTGATGATGATATTAGAAAACAAGGCTATGGTTTAGTACAAAAATCTATCTAATATCAGAATTCTTTTTTTTTTCAATAAAACTATTTTTTTCGAATATGATTTGGGAAGATTAGGTAAGAATTCGAATGAATTGTCAGAACTTAATTTTTGTCTACGAAACAAACTTACTTTAGACCAGTTTTTTAGCCTTGTATTGCTGCCATATCAGATAATATATTGTCAATAAATTCGCAATAGTCTACTGCTGGATTATAGCTTACCTAGAAATTGCAAGGTTAGCGGAAGATTTAGCGATCAAATACACATTAGAATATTTGATCCCCAATCCGCTTTTTTCGGCAAATTGAGTCACAAAAAACCGTTTCATTTTTAATGCAATAAGTTACTTTATAATATTAAGCTCGTTACCAAATGACTTTCGCTATTCGAACATTGCAAAATAACACAATTGCATGCCTGCTAAATCGAGCCAAACTTATTAGTTAGAGAGAGAAAGGAAATTAATTTAAAGACTTTCTTGGCAGCGGGACCTAAGTCTGAAGTAAGGATGGATTAGATTTCCCGGAGGTTAATAAATGGAAGAGCTGAACAATTATTTGCTTAGGGTTAATGGTTTTTGTCAGGGCCTTGCGTTAGGACGAACGTTCCCTCAAAACGAACAAGAAAATTAATTTTCACTTGGAATAACATTTTATCATTTTCCACAGAAAAACGTTTGTTACAATAATGAGAGAAAATTGAATAATCAAATTAATTTGATTTGTTTATTAATTTATATATGAATATTTTTCTTTTGGTATAAGAAGGCAAACGGGCAGGCGTATCACCTGATAGAAAGCAATCAAAGCCAGCCAAGACAATCGCAAAGTCATGGGCATGGCAGTAGCGTTGCTGGCCTCTAAGACATGTGTAGACTTGTTTTTTAAAGGTTCCAATATCGCATGGGTAATCAAGAATTAATCTTATTATATTAAAAAGAATATAGAAGATATCTTTATTTACGTTATGTTTCACAATAATAACAACAATATTCCTGGGTTTTTTCTAAATCGATACGTTTATTATTTTATTTTATAGTAAAAAGCACAAGATTATTACTCACACTATGAAATGTAAAAATATCTTATGTGCATACATTTTTATATATAGAGGGTCAAGTATTTTATACATATTTCATTATTCCAACATAGACAAAAATGGACATACAAACACAAACACATGACACATAAACAAACGCTATCAATTTTTTGCTGAGTAAGAACCATTTTATGACACTTATTCGATTAAAATTATTTTCTTTTTGTTTTATTTATTTGTATATTATCACGGGCAAAAGACAAGTTGGTCCAAAAAGAAAGTCTTGGCTACGTAATATCAGGGAGTGGACCGGGATAGCGAGTGCTACAGAAGTGCTGCACCTCGCAAGGAGGAAAGTTGTACTAAATTGGCTGCCAAATTTCGCAAGTCTTAGAAGAAGAAGTATATTATAATATATTATTAAGGTTTTAATTTTAGTTACTGTAAAGAAAAGGTGTCATATATAAAGTTTTTTCTAATCTAATATAGTGCTAAAATATTAGTTATTTTTAGTAACTTAATAAAGATATATTTTGTATCTGTCATATAGGCTTGTTGCGTTACGTCTTGATAAAACGGTGGCTATTCTACCAAAATATATGGACTTTTTCAGTCAATTAAAAAATTTACGATACACGCATTTATTTCATATCACTTCACTTATAAACCTTAATCGAAGTATATTGTATAATACGCCACCATAATTAAACAATATGACTGATAATAATACAATATTATAAAAATGAAATAAAAACACAACGTCACTGATGCATGTTGGCGGGAAAAGTCCCTGGAATTACCTTCCATAGTAAAGTCCTTTTACAGAGCGTTGGGGCATGGAAAGAAGTTTCGAGAAAAACTCACCATACTGAATCGTCACACATCCATATAGTAGATGTGAAATCTTTTTTTGTGGCAAATTGTATAGTAATGAAATTCGTTCCGAATCATATCAATAAAAGATACTCTCGTGGCTCGATTGTGGAATTACCACTCAAAGAATATCAGCTTCAATTGGTAGCATTTTACTGTTTTTTTTTTCTCTCTTATCTCTGTTATTTACATCAATGCCCTGATACGCAACGCATGTCTACTCTATTTTACATGTGCAATGCCCTCAGTATTCAAGATTTAAATGGACAGCAGAGATATTTTACCAGCATGTGAACCGTTTACTCATTTTTTATGGGATAGGAAGGCAAACGAGCAGGCGTTTCACTTGATGGAAAGCAATCAACGGCGCCCATAAACATCCGCAGTGGCATAAGCAGTGCATAAGCGTTGCTGGCTTTAAAGAAAGTGTCATTATGGGAGAGGGGAGAGAGGTTGTGCCTCCGGAACTCAACCACTCACCGGACGAAGCGCGGCAGCTAAGATATCACTCAGACGCCGGTTTTCTGCGGGAGTGTGGTACTTCCCCGGGCGAGCCGGCCTATTGATGGTACAGACAAATAATGTGGCATTCCTAACAAAGTATTCGTCTGTACCGTGGCTCTACCACTACAAAACTCGTTTGCCTATCGCCTACAAAAAATATATATATATTTCTTTGTAATGGCGTAGTAGTTGTAATGGCGGGTCACTTTTCGGTTGCCTACCGTAAAGTCTACTATACCTGAAGATGCCTCGTGTTGGGGCGAAACACGTGTCGTTTACAAGATGGAAAAGTGGTAATGTGTGTTTGGTGTTGTGTATAGTGGTTGGTGAGTGGAGAGTTGATGGCCGATTTTCGAAAAGTTTTTGGTTTGAGTTCCAAATAAATCCACTAAACCCAACGGAAAAACACACATTAATTTTCTGTTATTGTTTTGCTTGTCGCGGATCTTAGCTATGTAAAACTTTTGACTGTCCATATAGTTATGGATTTCCGCAAAGTAACGCCTGGCTCCATTAATAATATATATTTCTTATCAATTTATTGACAGAACACCGTATCCATATTATTACCACCGAGAAGTGAATTTACCTCGGTGGAAATAATGTGGATACGGCGTACACATAATTAATTTATCATATAATTTTGTGCCAAAATAAAATTAAATTAACGCTGAATAAATTGCTTGCCATACCAACCAACCGACAACCGACGTATTATGTACATCGTTTCAGGCGAGTTATCTCACGCAAATTATCTGGCTGTAAACAACGGGATTATTATTCGGTTAATTGGTATTTTATTGTAGGTTCGGGTATTGAAAATTAAGTTTAACCAGCAAAGCTTTTATGACACCCCTAGTGTTGTAAATGTGTATGAGAGGCGTTGATTGCTTTCCACCAGGCGATACTCTTGCTCATTTGCCTTCCTATAAAATGAAAGTATATATTCGAAATGGACGTTTCCCGACGCATGTCAAAGGTGGATTGGCGGGACATCTGAAAACGAAATAAATATCTGTAAGCCATACATATATTCTTTAATGTCGAAATCGAGCATCTGGTGGCCCAACCCCATGTAAAACGAGTGACTGAGGTTCACCGACTTTGTTGACTGGGCCGCGTTGAGAGGATGGGGAGGATCGCGCACTCACGAGAGTGTTTGTGGGTCGCCCAACTGGACGACATCCTATGGGGCGCCCCAAGTACCGCTGGAGAGACATGATCGAGGATGACTTGCGCAGCCTTCAAATCTGCAATTGGCAGGTGGTGGCACAGGACAGGGCTCGGTGACATAAGATCTGTTCGGAGGCCAAGATCCATTTTGGGCCGCTGCGCCAACAAAATTAGTTATACATATATTTATACAGCAATTGTAACCGTGATCAATGATTTCAAAAGGCGAAACCCCATCAAACCAATTAAATTTTCAGAAAGTATACTTATATTTATATTTTATTTGAGACTAGCTTTTTTTAAATTTAAAAAATGAATCTTAATTTCTTGGTACGCATAACATATCACAAGTATATTTAAACCATAGAAGTATGTTTTTATTTTACTTTAATGAAAAATTCAATTCTTTTATTCTATGTGTCGTTAAATTTGTTTACAATATCAATAAATACAGCTCTAACAGTCGACTTCTAGGTAACATCTTTCGTTACAAAGAAGAGGTATTGTAAACTTGCTGATTGGTGGATGGATTGGGGATTCGTTGTGTTATTCAGGCAGTGATAAAATTTTTAAAAGGCTATTATTTTTTCTGTCAAAAATGTAACAATGTAAACAATAAATTTGTTGATTTTATTCTCCTTTCAATTGTAATGAACAGTTTAACACGCTATTATAATAAATTATAGCCTTTGTGTATGAATAAAGCATTATATGCATATATATACACTTCCTTCCTTCCTTATATTGGTACTATTATAACCAAATAAGTAATAGTGCGACGATCTTCGCAAATGCACAACGCTACAAGCAAAGCTGTGATTGTTGTCTATCAAGCGATACACTTACTATATGTATCTATATTCCCCTAAAAATATAATTAATGACTTTCACTTCTAAATACACAATTTGTATAGTAACTTTAAGTATAATAAAACCTTTGGTTTTAAAATGTTAATAACAGCCGGGGCTAAGTTCCAATAATAAATAGAAAAGCGACAATTATTTTGGGTGCACTAGAATGTATATAGATCAGAAATAAAGTTATATAGTTTTGATTATAATATTATATACAATAATTGCAGTATAATTAGAAAAAAACATAGTGATTTATTGTGGTAAATGAGAGAAATATTATACAAAAATCTAACCGAAAACTGCAAATCACAATAAAAAGTACTTATTTCATACATTTGTAATGGAAATATTTCACATACAAAATAATAATTATCTACTTTATTTCACACTCTAATATTTATGGTTAATGCCTAAGATTGTCTTATTTTTTACGTGCAGTCTGTCTGACTTTTATTTTCATTTGTATTTTAACTTCAAAGTTTTACTCGAAAGATACAAAGATTTGCATGTTATTGTTAGAGAATAACAAACTTAAAGTTTGTGATTGTTATACAATAACAAACTTAAAGTTTCGTTAAGTTCTAAGTGCATCTAACAATGGAACCACTCTAGAACTTTATTGAGACTTGCACAAATTATTACTTAATGCGATAACTTTTGTGGTATTTGGTATAAAATCCTAAATAACTTAGTAAGTAATGCCGAAATACACTAACAATAAAATATGCGACGCAAAATATGCAAAAATTATGAAACCGCAAAAAAAACTTTCCACCAAAATCTTTTAAGATTTCTGAAAAAAATTGTATCTGATCACTCAAAACTATTCAGTTTCAACGCTCTACAAAGTTTTATTGATTTTAGTCGTAAAGCTGTGAGACGCAACGTATTTTTTTTTATCTGAGCATATCATATTTTTTATAAATCTGTGTCATTTTCAGCAGATTCCTTTTTCTGCTTCGATATATCAATCAAAATTAATTGAGGACTTCAAAATCAGTTCAGTGGCGATACGAACGCTTTCGGATGAAGTTCAATTGACGCATCAGAATTATTTATAATTATATATGTCTAGTATAAGTATTTATTCTGATTGATGAACAATCTTCTCTGAGCGAGAACTGCTGTCAACTCGGGTGTTTATGTCTCAGGACGGGATACACCAAACCATCGAAGGGTTAAGGCATCCAAGGTAACAAACTTGCCCACGATGCAAGCACTATTATAGTATTGGTTTTTTATTACTACCATCCATATTTATACAATTATTAATATAAAAACAAACACTACAAAAGTAATATTTTTATTTGGGTTATTCATCCGTCGTGGTAGAAACAAATCCAACGAAGGATTTAGGCATCCAAGGAAAGGAACCTTCTTTGATCCTAACCGTTCACAATATGGCTTTTTTTTAATTTAACCCACTTATCAACCTAACTTATATAGATGGGCGTTATTATAATCTTTTAAAACTTCAATGCAAATCCTTTTCCCTTTCCTATCCGCTTCGAATCCATTTCCTCCTCTCTCCTATTTTTTTGCAATTAGGGGATTTGCTTAAACGTTTGCCTCTGTCTTCTATTAAAAACAATTCATAGTTACGGCACTGGTATTCGAAATCGCTTTGAAAGTTTTCCATCTAAATTTTTATAACATTTATTTTATTTTAATATTTATATTTTATTAATTTTTACCGTGAGGAATGCTGCGAAGAATTGTTTGGAATAATTTCGGTGGCTGAATTCCATAGAGAAAAGTTTCATCCCCATTTCGATCCCCACCATCTAGATGATTGCGATCCAGTACAATGCTTGACATCAAACTTTCCACGCACTACTATCCTGCAAAACCAGCTTACCTTCAGCGCTATTTTAAAAACAAGCCTGTACATACCTTAAATACTGACAACGCTTCCATAATACATACCGATGGTGTCCGAATGCAGATATCTATGGGCGGCATCGTTAGCTTTCCATCAAGCGATAAGCTTGCTCATTTTTCTCCGTAGCCCATAAAACACACAAAGGTAAACTGAACACCCTAATTCTGAATAAGTACTCAATAATATCTATTGATTAAATTAAGAATAAGTAGGTCAATAAAGCATGATTTGTGATCGGGACTTCAGCGAGGTTGTTATGTTCTCGCCTGATTAATCACATACGGCAAAACTTCTCTCAATAACTTGCCCTCAACAAACAAGGTCGCCTGCTATTAATCTCAAGTATAATAACGTGGATGTCTGAAGTTAATAGACCTTTTATATTTCCCATAAGTGGCACTTATTGTAGCCTTAGAATTGGTTAAGGGGGCCAATACAACTTAATAAAGCATATTTTAGGTATATTTAAAATACACTTTTCGCTCAAAGTCGCAAAATAAATATCTGTAGACCATTACATCTTCGTCAGTCTTCGTCAGTCTACAGTCTTCGACCAGTGTATCCTACCCGTACTCTCCTACGGCGCCGAAACGTGGACGCTGACAGTCCGTCTGCTTCATAAGCTCAGAATTGCTCAGAGAACTATGGAAAGAGCTATGCTCGGAGTTTCTCTGGTAGATATGATTCGGAATGAACAAATCCGCCAGAGAACTTAAGTCACCGATATAGCCTTTCGAATTAGCAAACTAAAGTAGCAATGGGCTGGTCACGTTTGTCGGAGATCCGACAATCGTTGGAGCAAACAAGTGCTGGAGTGGTGACCGCGTCTCGGTAAACGTAGTGTGGGACGCCCCCCGGCTAGATGGTGCGACGATCTGCGCAGGGCGGATACAGACCATACATATATTTATCTCAATGCGGATGACACCCGCAACCATTGATTTCGATAGAGGTCAGCTGACACAGCTCAATGGTGTTCCTCTGAACTGAAAAGAAAGAGCGAAAGAAACTCTACAGCTATTGTTCCTATTCATCAATCGATCATTTGAATAACTTTTTATAGAATATAGATATAACAAATACAAAAATTACCAAGCAAAATTAATTATTAAACATCATAGCTCAGTAGGTACGTGTCGAACTTATTATCTGACGTCGTCAGTTCGTACTTTCTATTGGACTATTGATGTAAACCATTTTCTGGCACAAACATTATAAGCTAGGTTGGAATGGTTAACAAGAATTCTAGAAACATAATAATATTATAAAAAATGAAATTTACTAAATACATAAATACATACGTATATAGGCTTACGTGTTTCCCATAGGATAGACAGAGACCACAGACCTCCATCTGCTACGATCCCAGCACACTTTCTTTGCTTCATTCACACTCATCACTCCCAATTTACTATATTGTGTTAAAAATATTAATTAAATATGTATACATTTTATGACTATATAATTTTATTTCTATTGTTTCATAGTCAAAAAAGAAACTATAATATCTTACCCTCAGAGGACTCGGCTTTCAAATTATTTAATATTCATTAAAATGTTTAGAATATTGTCCGCCACAGTATCATTTTCATTCAGTATTTTATAAATAAATATTATTGTGATATAAGATACAATAAAATAAACACGGTTTCAAGATACTTCAAATAATTAATTGAAACAATAAAGTCTTAAAATTACTTCTCTGCTCTAGTTTATTTAATATTAAATATGAGATTTTAGAAATTGATTTGATATTTCACTTGGTTAAATTACGAAACAATTCTGAAAAGCTAATATTTCAGTTTCATTCCAAATATATTCAAAAATACATTTTAAGACCTCGGTTTTAAAAAGTTATATTCGTAAATGAATGAATAAAGAAAAAATATGAAAAAATAAGATGATTAATGGAGTCAAGTGTCACTTTGCGGAAATTCATTACTATGTGAACAGTCAGAATTTTTACTTAGCTAAGATCCGCGACAGGCTAACAAAATAGAAAAGTAAAGTCGCTTAACGGTTGTCTTCCATAGAGTATATAGTATATCTGATGATATTAAGAGATATAATATATCTGATGATGCCTCGTGTTGAGGCGAAACACGTGTCGTGTACATTGTGGAAGAGTGGTTGTACGTGTTTGGTGTTTTTGATTGTGGTTTCGAAGAGGAGATTTGGTGATGGCTGTTTTTTCGATAAGAATTAGTTATTTTTAACCCACCACGCTTGTCTAATGCGGATTGGCGGGATTACCAGACACGGAATAAAATCTATAGACCATACATATATTTATTCCGATGCGGGGATCAAACCCGCCATTGACTCCGTATGCGGGATGCGCCGCCACTGAGCCAATTGGTCAGATTTAATTTTAGTTCAGGTCAGATATTTCTATTTTATCTGATTGTCGCGGATCTTAGCTAAGTAAAAATTCAAAAAGTTTAAATAACAATTTTTTTTTTCAAATTTCAATGTTTAAAATAAATTATCATTTATAAATACAGAAATAGCCGGCCGCCACAATCTCATCCTTAATAATTGGAGTCAATATATTCGAGAACACTAAGTAGGTTCTATTTTTGTGGGATAGGAAGGCAAACGAGCAAGTGTATCGTCCGATGGAAGGCTTGTTTTGTCAATTATCGTTTCGATTCAGAAATACCACTGAAGGTTCTCCAGAGTGGTGGTGCGTAGAAACAAGTTTCCAAAAAAATGCGCCATACTAAAACCCCAGTAAGCCTGATGATAATGAAACTATAAAATCTAAAAGAGTTTTACAAAGACAGTTAACTCAGATTGCTATTTTATAAAATATTTGTAATCAAAGCGAATGTCTGTTATAAGCTCCACTTCTTTTTTTTTCTAATAATCTTAATTTCTTTTTAAACTTCCCAGGTACTGTTGGAGAGACATGATCGAGGATGACATGCGCAACCTTCAAGTCTGCAACTGGCAGTAGGGGGCGCAGGACAGGGCACGGTGGTGTAAAATCAGTTCAGAGGCCAAGATCCATTTTGGAACGCTGCGCTAACAAAGTTAGTTTTTTTTTTTAATTTTTTGACCAGTTTGTATAGACGATTTTGCTGTGAAGAATGGTCAAGAAACTAAAGCATTTAGTGTAATGATAATTAATATACCTAATTTGTTGTGTACCTAATGACGGCGACGTGGTTCGCCACCCGTCACGTCCTGATTTTCACAAGGGCGAGAAACGACCAATGTAGAGAGATGAGCTATGTGGTCTCTGCCAACCCCTGCGGGGGATAGGCGTGAATATATAAATAAAAAAATAAAAAAAAGAAAATTACACTAAATTAATAACGAGTTTTTTAAAAATGTTATATATGTAAAAATATTTTAAAAAACTCGTTTTTAATTTAAAATCCGATCGCAGTTTTCGTATCTATTATTTTAATAAACCAACTAAAGATATTAAAATACCATCCAGCGAAACGAAAACCAATAAATCATCTATTTACCAATTTTAGTTTGATCCGAAATTTGCTTACTTTACTCTTTGAATTAGATGTCAAAAGCCTTTTATATTGAAACTAATTTTAATATATTATACAATGATATTGGTTTTGAGCGAAATTGATATAAAATTCAAATTCTGCGTTGGAATTTTTTTTAAGGAGACCAGCATTGCTTTATTGTAAGTCCTATTTACCATTCCAAATAGCTGTACAGGGCTTGTGTCATTATTTTCCTAAATTCACATCGATCCGAATAGTGGTAGATGCAAACAAACCAATATCGATAATTTGTAATCTAAGCTAACCTAAACTATTAGATTGATTCGAAAAAAGGAATGGTAAGCAAATTGATAATGTTGCGCTTAAGATCTTCGGTCGTGAGTTCCAATCTGTTATTGGACTGTGGATGTGAATATTATAGATTTTACTGGCACGAACTATTAAATAAATAACTGACGAAGACCTCTTGAGACACTGGAACGAAATCCCCATAAGCTTGAAGATCAAGCGTCGCAAGTGGAGCTGGATTGGCAACATTCTACGTCGGGAGCCCAACCATATCCCTAAGCAAGCCCTAGATTGGAACCTTCAATGCAAAAGGAAGCATATGCGATAGCAGAAGCGGGTAGCATAAAAGACTTTACTTCACTTAACGCTCGTCTTCCGTAGAGTCTAAAAATTCTGATTGTCCTCTTAGTTGGAATGGTAAACAAGAATTAGTGTCATATCAAAATATTACTATTTGTATAATAATACGATTGTAGGCCATACATGTATTTGTTCTGATACGAGAATTGAAATATAAATCAAACCTTAGTCACAGTATGAATAAGTATAGTTTGGACTTCCCTAAGAAAACTTACGTAACTCCAATGACACGTCGTTTTATATAACACGCGATTGTGGAATTATATAGAATTTACATTAATGGGAATTAATGAGCACGTATTGCGAAGTCATTTTCAATGTTTAGTAAACACACCTTCGATCTATCAACAGCCTGTGGTACTCCACTGCTGGACATAGGCCTCCCTCATGAAGCGCCACCTTACCCAATCTTCGGCTTCACGCATCCAGTTTCTGCCAGCCGCTCTGCGCAGATCGTCGCACTATCTAGCTGGGGGGCGTCCCACACTACGTTTACCGAGGCGCGGTCTCCACTCCAGCACTCGTCTACTTCAACGATTGTCGGATCTCCGACAAACGTGACTAGCCCATTGCCACTTTAGTTTGCTAATTCGAAAGGCTATGCCGATAACTTTAGTTCTCTAGCGGATTTGTTCATTCCGGACCATATCTAGCAGAGAAACTCTAAGCATAGCTCTATCCATAGCTCTATCCATAGCTCTATGAGAGGCTCTGTGCTTGTGAAGCAGACGGACCTTAATTGAGTTGAATTATTCATTTTACATCATTATGTATATAGAAAATGATGGTGGGAGGATAAGTTTCATCACCACCATCTTGATGAGTGGCGATCAAGTGTGGTGCGTCTTTCCAGAAACTTCTTTCAACACACCACTACCCTGTGGAACCTGCTACCCCCCAGCGGTGTTTCCAAACCGTTACGATGCGTGTAACAGTGCTGATTATTAAAAAATCTAATCTAATCTAAATTCAAATTCTATATTTCTTCATTAAAAATTGTAGTAGAAAAAAAGCTGTAGTCATGTGTTTTAAATGCCGTTTGCGTCTATTAGTAAATTAGCTTCCCCATTTATAATTATATAAAATGTTAAGCTTTATTAAATTTAGTTTTTTTCACTTAGTATACTGCAGCGAAACATATTAATTATATTTAATTTAAGAAGTAATAATGGGCTCATATTCATAATGAAATTATTTTGACAAAGCAGAGTCTCGTACTTTACTTTCATTGTAACTGTTATTTAGAATTTCAGAGATAGAAAATTAAATATATAAAATAAATTAATTATTTGTAGCGTAATATTAAATAATGTGATACGTTACAAATGAAATGTATAAATAGTACGTGTAACAGTTAATTAATAAACTTTTCTTATAAAATTACGACTGTAATTTGTACACTTGAAATTATTACGTGTTAATTAAAATACTTACGAAACTTCTTGATACTTTTAATAGCGTTAATTTTTATGTGTTATTTAAACCTAATATACTTTCTGTCGCCGGTACTTAAAGAAACTACATTAATTACATATTTAGACAGATTTATTTACTTGTTTTTAACAGCCCATATATTTCCCACTGCTGAGCACGGGCCTCTCCCCTCATCATTTCTGGAGGAACGGACGTTAACCCACCACGCTAGTCCAATGCGGGTTTGCGTGGTTACCAGACTCGGAATAAATATTTGTGAATCCATACATACATTTATTCCGATGCGGGGATCGAACCCGCGACCATTGACTCCTCGGGCGGAGGGCCCCGCCACTGAGCCAATTGGTCGTAATTTATTTATTTATTACCTAACCCGATTTCTCAGCTTCATGTAGTCAGCGCATATACGTATATGATCCAACTGTTCAGGGGTTGTCTTACATGCTTTTTTAAACCCAGTTCAAATCCTATATGAATATCCTGAAGGATATAAGCTGCCCCTAAGTTGAAACTTAGGGGCAGCCGGAGGGTTATGTCGGACTCCTTATACCGAATAAAACCCCTTGGGTGTTCTTTCGCGTCACTTATATCAAGGTCACGGAAACACTTGGCTCATATCCGCAAAACTCAACAGCTCAGCCTTTATGGGCTCATCTTCATAGTTAAATCATTCATTGCTAAAGACACCCCGAAACTCTACGGGTGATCTCCAAAAAAATGTGATCAACTCATAGTTACTTCGGTTTTTTTTTCAAAAAGAACTATATCGGTAATTTAGTTCTCTCGGCTAATCCAATTTTGAATTCCTTTAATTTTAGACTCCGGTACTCCCATTAAAAAATAGAAAAAAATAAAGAAACGACAAGAAGCAATTAAGGAAAGAGAGGGGTTGAGCTTCCAAGTTTCCACCCTCACCACTTATTTTCACATTCGTTGATTTTTCATATTTTTTTTTCGTTTTATTCGAAAGTACGGAAATGGGCAATGTTTATTTTTACAATCGTTAAAAACTTCTGAAGTAAATAACTCATTCTGTCCGTTATAAATCTCTTCCGAGGAACGCTCCCAAACAAACAACTGAGTTCTTAACGAACGTAATTTCTCGAGTTCCAAATATTTTGATTACATCAATCTCCTTGGATTCAGAAAGAGAGGTAATTCGTTTGAAAACACAATTTTGCATAAAATACATACATACATATCGTCCCGCCTGTCTCCCGTAGGGGTAGGCAGAGACCACAGATCTCCATCTGATACGATCTCTGCATACTTTCCTTGCATCTTTCATACTCATTACTCTCCTCATGCACGCCCTTCGGTTAAAGGTACTCTTGACCTGGCCTTTCTTAAAAACTTCAGTAACTTAGTCAAGGTATGTTTTCCGTGGTCTTCCCCTACCGACCCTTCCATCCACATTCGCAACGTAAATTTCTTTCGCCAGTCGTCTTTCATTCATCCTCTCTATGTGCCCATACCATCTAAGCATCCCTTTCTCAACTTTTGTCACGACACCTTCTTTTACCCCACATCGCTCTTTTATATCTTCATTTTTTATTTTATCATTCAAAGTTACACCACACATACTTCTTAATTTTGCATAATATTATATATTATGCTAAATTAAGAAGTATGTGTGGCACATTTATTCTTGTGCTAAATTAATCATTTAATTGAATAGTGATACAAATTATAGAAAAGTTTTGACATGTATAGTAAATTCTATGTGTTAAACTCAGTGTAGTAGTAGATTAAGATGCACGCTTTTTTATAATTTAATTTTGTGTATATATCGAAAACTCATTCGTTTCACTTATCTCTGTACTTAACACCACAATACAATACATATACACAATGCAAATTGCAATGGCTTGAATTGACACATTGGAATGGCGGCTGGATTAATACTTAAGTTTATTATAATATATAACAAGTAATATAAAAAAATGAAAGTCATTACTACTTTTATTTCGTGCTAAATATTTTATATAAGAGATTTTTTTTTCTCCCGTATAAAATTAAAATTCATTAATTAAATTTAATTAAGAATTAATATTTTGAAAACTGTATTAACATAAAGTGTCATCCACTACAAAATTATAAAAATGTATTTGAACTTGAGTGAATGAATAAAATAGTATTTTATTAACGATTGAAATTTGAACAATATATTATATAAGGAATGTTTAAACTAATAGTAAAAATTAAAAAGCATACATCTTAGTCCACTACTACGCCAGATCGTTTAAGTCGTATGAGAACGTATCTTTAGAACTGGCAATGCAACTTGCATCGAGTTAAGTTAGTCGCCAATATAAATTCAATGGTCTTCCATCGTTTGTTTTATTTACGACAGTGACATCACGCTAACTTCAACCTTTATACACACAAACAATAAAAAAAGAAAAGCAATTATTAGAGAAATTATATTTCATTAACATCAAGTCTTTGGCCCTACTCAATAATTTTGTTTGAGAAAAGATTTTTATATATATTTTTTTCACATATATCTCCCACTGCTAAACACGGATCTCTAAAGGAAAAGATATTAACCCACCACGCTTGTCCAATGCCGATTGGCAGGATATAAATAACATAGCCTTTCGAATTAGCAAACTTAAGTGGCAATGGGCTGGTCACGTCTGTCGGAGATCCGACGATCGTTGGAGCAGACGAGTGCTGGAGTGGAGACCGCGTCTCGGTAAACGTAGTGTGGGACGCCCCCCGGCTAGATGGTGCGACGATCTGCGCAGGGCGGCTGGCAGAAACTGGATGCGTGTAGCCGAAGATCGGGCTAGGTGGCGCTCCATGGGGGAGGCCTAAGTCCAGCAGTGGACTGCCGCAGGCTGCTGATGATGATGATGATGATGAAATAACATACTTGTGGATTATGAATATACATTTCTAATATTACGGTAACAATTGACTCAGTGGCGAGAGTCGATCCTCAAATCGGAATTCAATCCGTATACATATTTATGTCCTATAGATATTCATTCCAAGTCGGGCAACACCGCCAATCCGCATTGTACAAGCATGTTAGGTTAATTTCCGTTCCTCCAGAAATAGGGAGGCCCGTACCCAGAAGTGGAGCACATATACTATATGGGCTGTAATGAAAAATCTTACGATGATAACAGTAGAATATAATCATCAGTTTTGGACAGTTCACAAGCCTGCTACAAACTGATGATATTTTTATTTATGTCTGACTAACGCTAATCAATTTAATGAATTTTGTCCACTAGCCACCCTTCGCAGATCCTCGTTCAAGATAACAAGTCTTCATTCATTATTTCCTTCCTTCGCAGTGATAATGCTAATGTAATAGCTCCCCAATCCAGCTTCAAGATAACATTATGATGACCAGAAAGCGTGCAAGCGAAAAGAAGAGAAATGGTTTTATTTATGGAAGCGATACTTATAAGAATATTAACACGGACTGACACTTACACTTCAAAGAAACAAATGATTTTTTGTAAGTTCAAGAGGATTTTTTCTGATCGGGTATTTTTGATGCAGGATATATATTTCAACTTCCAATTTTTTTTTCGACAGCCCATATATGTCCCACTGCTGAGCACGGGCCTCCCCATTTCTAAGGTTACTAGACTCGGAATAAATATCTGTAGGCCATACATATATTTATTCCGATGCGGGGATCGAACCCGCGTCCATTGACTCCGTAGACAGGGGGGCGGCCCCACTGAACCAATTGGTCGTCGTCGACTTCCATTACACTACTGAAAATCTCTTTAGAATCTATCTGAGTTTGAGAACCAAAGTCTTCTAACATAATTCTTCGAATTGGCAAACTAAAATGGCATTGTGTTGGTTACGTTTGTCGGAGAACCGACAACCGCTGGAGTAGACGTGTCGAGAATGCGCCTTAGCCAACCAAACCAACTACAGCGGTATTACGGAAATAATATTTCATTGTGACTTTCAAAAACAAGCCTACTTATGTATTATTGATAGTGAGTAGAGCCACGCTACAGACGAATACTTTGTCAAGAATGATATAATATTTATCTGTAGCATGAATGGGCTGGCTCGCCCGGGGAAGTACCACACTACCGTAGAAAACCGGCGTCTGTGGGGTAGCTTAGCTACCGCGCTTCGTACGGTAAGCGGCTGAGCTACCATGTCTTGCAGTCCTAGAGGATATTACTATAATTCTTGTTAACCTTTCCAACTAAGCTAATAACGTTTATGCTAGGATGTAGTCCGCATATATAGCCCAATAGAGAACACATATAATATTAACGATTTTAGATTGTAAGCCCTATCGTTACGTACTGAGCTCTTGCTAGACAATTAATTAACTTTTTCTTTGAAGGAAAACCAAACTTGAAATTTATATAAGAATTCTAAAAGAAAAAACTTTATTCGAGTAAATCCACAAAGAAGTACAGACGAATAAAGAATATAAATATAAAATGAAATAAAAAATTACGACTAAGACTGGCTACTATATGTATAAAAGAAAAGAAATTAACAAAGACTAAAATTATTACAAACAAATAAAAATAATAACTAAACAAAATAACATTAATCATAATTATAGTGAGATGGATTCATAATTAATCATAATTATACTCAGAGGGCCATGGAGAGAACTATGCTCGGGGTTTCTCTGTGTGGACAGAATTCGAAATTAAGAAATTCGCCGGAGAACCAGAGTTAACGACATTGCTCTTCAAGTTAGCAGACTGAAGTGGCAATGGGCTGGACACGTTTGTCGGAGAACCGACAATCGTTGGAGTAGACGAGTGCTGGAGTGGAGACCGCGACTCGGCAAACGTAGTGTGAGACGCCCTTCTGCTAGATGGAGCGACGATCTGCGCAAGGCGGCTGGCAGAGAGTGGATGCTTGTAGCCGAAGATCGGGCTAGGTGGCGCGCCTTGGGTGAGGCCTATGTCCAGCAGTGGACTGCCGCGGGCTGATATTGATATATTGATTGATAATTATAGTAGTCCAGTCAATTATGTTGCCTATACTGCAGTATGAATTACAAAAAGGTCTACACTCAAACATTCACGCAAAGATTAATGTATTTTAAACAAACCGACATACTACATTAAGTTTATTTTGCATGTGAAAATTTAGCACCAGTTTCCAGCACCAATTAATTTATAATATGTAATGGCTTTTTGCACACAATCAGGCAATCAGCATGCAATCATGTAGTTCTCGCAAAACTGTTTATTTTTTTTATTAGTATGTACTCAGCAATAAAACGAATAGACCTATTCAATTTAACTTTTTTATTCACATTTTATTTTTATGATAGAGTACTGAAATTCCTTTTTCTTTTTTTTATAGCACCGCAGGCAAACGAGCATGCGGATCACCTACTGGTAAGCGATCACCGCCACCCATAAACATCCGCACCGTCGGAGGCGTCGTAGATGTGTTACCGGCCTTTAACAACCACATGCACTGTTCTTGTAATATCCCCATGTCATAATCACGCGGGAACACCGCAGGTGATACATTATTCCATATTTCCACAGTTCGTGGCAGAAAACTGCGACTAAATCGCAAGGTGGTTGAAGGCCATCCAGGTGATGGGAATGGAACATGTTTTTGTGGCGCGTGGTGCAATGGTAGAACTGTGCGGCTGGTAGGAGATTAAACAACTCCTCAGAGCATTCGCCGTCATAAATTTGATACAGTTCTCAGAGAGATGATACATCTCTGCGTACAAATAGAAGATCGAACCTATCGGATATCCTGCAGTCGCCGACAATTCGGAACGCTCTCCATTGGATGCGGTCAAATGCAATAAACTGGTACTTGGGAGCACTTGTACGTGGTACAGCTAGATACGGTGGCCGGGTTTGGATTACTGCCTCGATCTGCTTATTACCCCAAAATTTATTTGTGTGTTGTCTAAATAAACAACAAACTGTAGTGACGATAAAATATTAGATTCTACCATTTGACGAACTTATTGGGAGTGGCGGGAACCCCGCTTTCGGAGTCAACCAATCAATAACAGTTTCGATTTCCGCATCAAGACAAATATATACAATATCATCACATTTTATTTAATATCAAACAAAAGTACAAAGCACTTTTTTTAATATTGAACTATTGCAAAAGTACATCACACTTTATTTAATATTGAACTATTGAAATAGTACATCACACTTTATTTAATATTGAACTATTTAAAAAGTACATCACACTTTATTTATTATTGAATTATTGCAAAAGTACATCACACTTTATTTAATATTGAACTATTCAAAAAGTACATCACACTTTATTTAATATTGAACTATTGCAAAAGTACATCACACTTTATTTAATATTGAACTATTGAAAGAATACATCACACTTTATTTAATATTGAACTATTCAAAAAGTACATCACACTTTATTTAATATTGAACTATTGCAAAAGTACATCACACTTTATTTAATATTGAACTATTGAAATAGTACATCACACTTTATTTAATATTGAACTATTCAAAAAGTACATCACACTTTATTTAATATTGAACTATTGCAAAAGTACATCACACTTTATTTAATATTGAACTATTCAAAAAGTACATCACACTTTATTTAATATTGAACTATTGAACAAAGGTACATCACACTTTATTTAATATTGAACTATTGAAAAAGTACATCACACTTTATTTAATATTGAACTATTGAAAAAGTACACCACACTTTATTTAATATTGAACTTTGACGATCGTAAGCCGCGCGTGGTGTGATACTGAAGACATCGTTTTAGGTCAGATGTGAAAATTAGATAAAACTTAATATTAATTAGTTTTAATAAAGAGTCTTAATAGATTAGTCCCAATAGATTAGTTTAATGAAATAATAGCTTTATATTATATTTCTCTTTTCAGGTAAGTTATATAGTTTTAAGGTTTATAAAACAATGTGTACATTTACATGATATAGTAATTAAAGTCCTCTCTTTTCAGAGCAACATAATTCAGTTTTTATTTAAAAAATCCAAAGTTATAAAAAGTGTTTTTAACGAACATATTATAAATAAGATGCGGAAATATATTCCATTTCCGCATCTTATTTAAAAGCTACAGATATATTCATTCCGGGTCTGGAGTTCCGTCGATCCTTTGATGGTACAGCGTATTGCATGTCACACATGTATGGCCTGTGGTGGAACGTAACGAACTCAAAATGGCGGCGCTTACCCTTCCGTCGCGCGCCATGCGTTATGGTCCTCACTCAACGTAACGAATCCTTTGATCCTTTAACTATCAAGTGGTGTAAATAAATTTTGAATGTAGATTAAAGATGTGTAGGTGCAACATAAAACAGTATCCCTCGTTTTTCTTATCATCAGGTTTTTGAATAGCCTCCCATTAAGGAAACAAATAGTAAAGTGTATTCTTATGGTATAGGGGTACATTAGAGCAAGCGTGTCATCCAATCAATAGGATAGGAGGACAATCAACAGCGCCCATAGACATCTGCAGTGCTTATATCATAGACATTACAAACACGTTGCCGATCTTTGAGATATGATTTGATTGGCTTGTTTTTGTTTATGTTCCGATGCCGTATCGGTTCGGAAATTCCCTGAAGGTAGTTGACAGAGCCGGTGTAAGGCTTCAGCTTGTTCCCCGGAACCCGCCCTCGCGTTTTGAGAGGCCACGAACTCTACAAAAATTACAAATCATTTTTACTACACTCATAAAATTAAAATTCAATTTATTAATAGTATGTAATAATTAAAGAAATTTGTACGCCATAAGTGGCAATCATATCAAATTTTTGAACCCAGCCCTGAAAAAGGTCACGCCCGGTCTACGCCGGTTCTGGTAGCTGATTCCATAGAGTGGTGATGGTGGAAAGTTTCGGGAAAACGCACCGTTCAAAACTGTGATATTTTTCCAAATGATTGGGATGAGACTTTCCTTTTTGCTTTTCACGTCCAAATGTGAATATCATACCAACATTTTATTCTAACATAAATCGAACTAACGACCGTCGATCCACAAAGAGAACACTACGCCACTGAACAATTCAGTTGTCAAAATAATAGCAAGATAACGTTGACTCAAATATTTTTCGCAAGAACCTTTCTAAAGCAACAACAGGCAAGGCCTTCCATTCCATTCCAGGCCATTCCAACATAGTCGTACTTTCAATTAACCCAAGACAATTCCTACATTCCATTAAATGTATTGTTATCTGATTTAAGTACGTAACATTAAAGTTTAAACTTTTTGAGGGTTGGCGGCTGGAATTATTCCCCAGTGATAAAGTTGTCTGCGTGTCTCTATTTGCACTCTAAGAACACCTTATCGCGGGTAAACAAAGTTTTAATATGGAATAAATGGAGCGGGTACTTCTTACGCATTAGTAAGTCGTTAGGAGCTAGAAAATGAATTAAAAGTTTTCTGATAGCGGTTGTGAATGTCGGTGGAGAAAGACCAAGAAGAACATACCTTAACCAAATTGCGGAAATTCTTAAGAAAGGCCAGGTGAAAAGTACCCTTAACCAGCGAGCTTGTATGAAGAGAGTGATGAGTGTGAATGAAGCAAAGAACGTGTACCGAGATCGACATAATGGGGGAGCACTGAGAACGCCCTTTGCCTTATATGGGGGACATAAGAACATAAGTCAAAAAGTAAGCCAAGTGTAGACGCCACGGAGCCAATCAAGACGTCTATATAGTCTAGTAAAAGATATTTTAAATTTCTTTAGAATATATTTTAAGATTCAGCCTGCATTATAAACTTCTCTTTCCATTTCTACGTGACTGAAATCAGATAGATATGTCGACGCTATGAAGGGTAATTTTTCTTACTAATAATAATTTCAGATAGATTTCAAAAGAAAATAATGTTCAAAGCATTGTGAATTATTTCAACTCCACAATCCACATAATAAATATGAGCACTTTGAACTTTTTCTTTCAATAAGCCATGCATGTCACCAAGCTATCAAAGCTTCTTGACTATTTTTTAGAAAAACTTTCTAAATAATAAGACATTTATTATTTTTTTCTTTTTACTTCTTCTTTTACTACTCTACTCTTTACTCTTCTTCTTTTACTACCACAAATGGAAAATTATACATTTATTTTGAGTTGGCCAAAGGCATACTAGACTGTACACACTGACAGGCATACTGTCTAGACTTAATTGTTAAATAAGGTTTAACTGTAGTTATTAAAATAGCAGCACTGTAATTATTCAAATAAATGTGATTAATCACTGAAACCGGGTGGTGGCATTGGCCGAGAGCTATAATATTCAAATTATTTCGTCTACCTCTTAATGGTGAACACGGTATTTTAGTCTTTTCCTTCTACGTGATAATAATAATAATTTGAAAAGGTGAATATTTTTCGGAATGATAAGTTGGCAAAAACTGTTTTTACGACTTATTTTGAAAAATAAAAGCGATCTTTTGCTTTGCCTTTTTTAATTAAATTAAAATAATAAAAAATCTCTTGAAATGTAACAAGCCAGCTTATCGCGTCACGTCTTGATAAAATGGTGGCCATTTTACCAAAACCTTTTATGGACTTTTTCAGTCGACTTAAAAAGTTACTATACACGCATTTACTCCATATCACTTCACTTATACACCTTAAACGAAGTACATTGCATAATTCGCCACCATAATAACATAATATATATTATATAATAACTGTAGACAAATAATATGTCATTCTTGAGAAAGCATTCGTCTGCAGCGTTACTCTACCACTACCAAAATTCATTATTTATTGCCTTTCGATTTTGTGTGTAACAGCCAAAATAGAGTGAGGACTAGATTCATTCTCATTCGAACCGCTGTAAACGCTGAAATATATTATATTTAAGTGCCAGGGTCAAAATTTTTTTTATCGGAATTGTTTTTAAACAATCACAATTTCGAAAAAAAATGTTGGCTCCGGGACTTAAATATTATATATTTTGACGTTGACTGCAGTTCGAATCAGAAGAATTTAGTCCCGTCTCGCTTTTAAGGCCTGTAAAGGTGTGGTTTCCAAATAAAATATCCTCACAAAAATTGTAGATTCTGTCGTAGAAAATAACTGATCATTAATAAGACGCTTTATTCCAAGCTTCTAACTTCGTCGATTAAACTTTTAATGTCCGATAATATAATGGAAACAGGTGGGCGAGTGAGTGATCGCTGGAGATAATTTCTCGATAGCATATTACGATTTTCATAGCAATTTCTCTTGAAGTTCGTTTCTCGAACTTTTAAAGTCTCTTGGCTTCTGTTTCAGCTTTAGTACAATTGGAAATGAATTGAGAGCTTGACTTTTGAGTAACTTACAATTACATTTAGTAGATTACTTAAAGTACTCTCAACTATTCTTAAGGATAAATCGCAGATAAAAAGTACATTTTAAATGAAATCTTTTTTTACTTTTACAATAATTTAGCACAACTTTCCTCCTCCTACGCGAGGTGCAGCAGTTCTGGAGCACTCACTATCCCGGTCCCCTTCCTGAAATTACGTAGACAAGACTTTTTTTGTCGACCAACTTGTCTTTTGACCGCAATTTTTTCCATCATGATCAGTTGCAGCAATTTGTACCTGTCATGTCTCATGATATGAACCAGGTAAGCAACTTTTCTTCCTTTGAGGGTCTGCAATAGAAAATTTAAATGAAATAATAATTAAAATAGGTCAGTGGTGAAGGTATCGCTTACGGAGTCAATGGTTACGAGTTTGAGTCCCGCGTCGGAATAAATATGTATGGCCTACATGTATTTATACCAGATCTGTTGACATAAAACACTTATACTACCTAAAATACACACACAATTTGAGCACACGCACCCACTATACTATACACCCACACCTCATTACGACAGTATAGGAAAAAAAATAATTTAAGTTTGTGTATCCCTTCCATTTTATATATATATATATATATATATATATATATATATATATATATATATATATATATATATATGCACGTCTTTCCCCCGCAGCGGTTGGCAGAGACCGCAGAGCTCCATCCGCTATGATTTATTGCAGCGAAACGGCTCTCCATTGGTCACTTCTCGCCCTCGTGAGAATCAGGACGTGACGGGTGGTAAACCACGTCGCCGTCATTTTTCAACAAATTAGGTATATTAAAGTCGTCTTAGTGAATCCCACGAGTCGCAAGGAAGGATGGAGGTCAGCCCCAGCAGAGCCCTGCATGCTGAGGTAAGGCACCATATTACCCGGGGGAGCCCGATCCCGGGACAGTCGGCACGCTTGCGACTAAGCTCGCCCTTAGTCATGCATCCTTTGGCACGGTAGACCGTGGATTGGCGGAGAGGAAGGGAAAGGATAGAGAAGAAAGGAAAGGGCAGGAACGGAAATGTGAATTGGGGGGGAACAGGCTTGATGATATTTATGTATTCGTAGTGGTAGAGCCACGCTTCAGACGAATACTTTATCAAGAATGGCATATCATTTGTCTGTAGCATGAATGGGCTGGCTAGCCCGGGGAAGAACCACAAACCGGCGTCCGAGTGATAGCTTATCTACCGCGCTTCATCCGGTTAGCGGTTGAGTTCTGGAGGCCTATTACTCTCCCCCCTCCTTCCTCCTATAATGGCACTTTCCTTCAAGGCCGGCGAAGTTCTGCACTGTATATAGCACTGCGAATGCTTATGGGGGGGCGTTGATTGCGTTCCATCAGTTGACACGCCTACTTGTTTGGCTTCCGGTCCCATAAAAAATGTATGTATGAACACAAGTATAAGAAATAGATCTGAACAATATAGTACCGGACGGTGTCTTAACACTATTGCCCAAAAGCAAATGACTGTCGTACGTGCGCAGTACTTACTACTACCCAAACAATTAAAAAAAATATTTAAAAAAAGTCTACACAAATGGCTAATAGATGCCAATATTTATAATATTCAGGACTTTTTTGCTTTAAAGAGTCGTTCAAATGTATATAATAGATAAATATATAGTGTAAAGTATAAAATTATATATAAATGTAATAATAAATTATAATTTTAATGATACTATAATAGTTTAGCTTTAGATATCTAAATACATAGATTTATAATAATTGTTTTAGTTATTTCTAATAGTGTGTCATAGTTAATGTAATTTGTACGCCGTAAGTGGCAATGTGATGGAGCTTTTATACATCTCTTTTTTTTTCATCTTGTTATAACCTCACATTATACAAATAAAGAAAGAAAAATTATTATTATATATATATATATTTTTGATTGTAGTGCGTCGCTATCACTATATCTACGCATTCTGCGTACTTGTTTTATAACAATATTTCGCGGATTTGACTGGTTTGTTTACGATAAAGCTCATAAATTTAAAGCTTTAGACAGGGTGAGCTTAACAACTGTAATAATTGTTTCCTAAAATTACACTGTAATACCGATTATCGCCACAAAATAAACAGCCTTTTTTATAGCTATGTTGGAAATTTAGCGTATTTGAATATTTAATGTTTCACGTACATATGTACATACATATATATTTTACTTTATATAAAGAGTACTAGCAATGTTTCAATATAATTATAATTCTTGTTACAACTAAGCTATTTTAATATTTATTATATTTATATAATAAATATATGTCTTGGGAGATGTTCACAACAATAGTACATGCATTGTATATTCAACAGTAATTCAAGCTTTGATGAAGCTTTTATACGTCTCTTTTTTTTTCATCTTGTTATAACCTCACATTATACAAATAAAGAATTAAAAAAAGCCCTTACATTTATTTCACACCGCTAAAGCAACATTTAAAAACATTTAAAAATTCTCTCAAACGATAATGCACACACTCATAAACTACACACACATATACAACTTATTACATATAGATACATAAAATGCTGTTCATTAGTAGTGGATGTATTTTTTAAATAAAAGAAGTCAAATAGATTAAGGACTGTACCGTGACAATTGTTAATTGTCGACAAGGAAAAGTATCGAGCCAAACCTCGTCTATTCTATTTAAAATTGCTTTCTCCTTACGTAAAAGCTGTATTTGTAAGCCGAATTAATTGCTTTGATAATAATAGAAGATGGATGATCACACTAATCCATCATAAGGATTCTTAATAAAATAAAATAATACAAATTTCAATTGAAGTTGATTCATAAATAATATTAATATCCAATTATAATTAATCCTAAATAATTTCAATAGCGATATTTCCTAACCAATTGGCTCAGTAACGCCCCCCCCTCCCCCCACAGAGTCAATGGTCGCCGGTTCGATCCCCGCATCAGAATGAATATATTACCTACTACAGATATTTATTCCGAGTCTAGTAACCCCACCAATCCGCCTTGGACAAGCGTAGTGGGTTGACGTCCAATTCTCCAGAAACGGTGAGGCCTATAGTGGGACATATATAGGCTATGAAAAAAAAATTCCTAGCCGATACGATATTTGAATCTTCAAAAAGGCTTCAGGCGACACTCGCTCATTTGCCCTCCTATCCCATAAAAAAAAATTCAATTTGAATCCGATAGCGGTTGTTTTCAGAGTCAGTTATGTATTAGGTATTAAAAGTACAATATAATTTTTCGCTCCCACCCCGGCTAAGTGATAAATAAAGAATTGTTCTGTGATCAATAAAACAAGTATTTCTTTTTTCGTAAAATTATATTTTGTTTTGTTCCAGCAGTTCTTGCAAACGTGATTCGACTTTTCTAGACTCATTCACTCCCAGCTTTATAACTGGAAAGCGCATTTCCACAAGTATACATTCTCTACATTTCTCTAATAAACTATCCTTTCAGGTGGTAGTAGTTTCTATTGTAAATTCTAGACGCGTACCGTAAGATACCCTGGAGTATACGAATACCTACACGTCTAAGATTTAGAGTTTTATAACGTCTAAGCGTCTAAAACCATTGTTACATTTAAAAGTTTTAGACAAACTTAAATAGCTGGAGAGTTTCTACGATTATTAAGGCTTTAAGTAACTTGTGGTTAGCTCTTTTCAAGAGAAGCCATTATAAATAGAAATCAAAGATATGTAAAATATATTTATAATTTTCCTGTAATGTAAATAATAGAACTAAATAAATGAAATGGAAGAACTCCATCAAAAAGAGAGTTCTTATAGATTAAAACTTTATTTATACTTTATTAAAACTTTATTTAATTTTTCTATAATTGCAACGCCATCTATTGGGGCAATAAACGATTATACAGCGCCATCTATTGGTAAAATGAACACATCATTTGATAATAATACTTTTATCTGTATAACATTAAGTTGATATTTCTTTATGTTTAGAAAGGAAACGTTCACAGCCTTTAGAAATATGTATGTAGACTTGTTAAAATGTTTTAATATCGCAACATATCAAATCGAAAGAAGTTATACAACACACGTACCGGCACTAAATCACCACTCATCCAGACGGAGGGACGATTATTTTCAAAATTGATGATGAAATTGTCGACGAAAAAAAAAACAGTCAAACACTTTAATTCATGTTTATTATTAATTACATTCATTATTTATGCTTTTCACTATTATACTAATGTTCATTTCGCCTATAACCCTTTTAATAATTTTTAATGGAATTAATTCTGACAGCAAATACGCCTCGGCAAATCCCTGTCAGAATCAATTTGGGAAAGAGAAAAGAATAGATAGGCTATCAATAACTCGATCCATTGAACCTTATTCCGCCGACAATTCCGGCTCTTTTCAATAAATTTCTAAGTGAATCTTATTAAATATCTATTTACTTTATTCTAACATGACCTAAATAAAAAACTTTAACGTTAATTTTTAAACACAATGTAATTAATTATTACTATTTAAAATGGTCTGTCAACATATTAACGTAGTATTGGTTATTATTAACACAATAATAATAGATACATTAAAAAAATCCTAATAAATAACAGACAAACATCGCATTGAAGGAAAGCAAAAAGCTTTTATCCATGGATAAACTGTGTTGTTATTTGTAAGAAAAAGCATTTATTTAACATTTTCATAAATCATCAGTCCAAAAATCAACTTACTTAAATTATTGCTTTATTTAAGTAAGTTGGTGTGTACAACTAGGATACAATACAATGATAGTTCAATATTTAGTATGGATGGTCAACTTGATTAGAAATAATATCTACTGTTTATTAAATATACTCCGTGATTGATAGGTACCAATTATACAATCAATACTTCTATTTAGTATTTTATATTTTATTAAAAAGTCAAAATACTATATAATTGAAAATTAATATTAGTATTATAATATTAGTGTGAGTATTCAAAAATTATAAGGAGTAGTATTCATATTATATTTTTCTTTGCATTGTCACATTCAACCATTTGGCCACCCCTGGCATACATAGTAAACAATATGGAATAATTTAACACTACATACTAAATTTAAATGAGAAATAAACAATTATGTAAAATGACTTTAAACAAATTGAATATTGGGGAAAATAAATTATTAGATGATGATTTAACTGCCGGTGCCGGCGGCGATGCAGATTCTTGGACATTGACATTTTGTCTGCTTCACTCAGGCAGCTGTGAAGAGAACTATCCTCGGAGTAGCTCTGGTGGATACGTTTGGAATGCAGAAATCAGCCAGAGAACGAAACTCACCGACATAGTTTTCCAAATTAGCAAACTGAAGTGGCAATGGGCTGATCACGTTTATCCGATCCGATAACCCGATAACCGCTGAAGTAGACGAAAGCTAGAGTGGAGACCGGATCTTGGCAAACGTAGCGTCAGGCATCCTTTGGCTAGTTGGTGCGACAATCTGAGCAAGGCGGCTGGCAGAAACTGGATGCGTTAGGCTAGGTAGCGATTCTTGAGGGACGCCTATGTACAGCAGTGGACTGCCGCTGGCTGGCAATAAATTAATTAAACAGCCATGGTTTGCTGCGTGAAAGAGCATTCCATAATGTATGCCCTAAATTAACCTAGTTTTAAACTGAATTTGAAGTAAGGGTGGAGGTTGATCGCTCAATATCTTGGACGCCCTCTCATATCTGTAAAAAACACGATTTCTATAACATTAAAAAAAATAATTGTATAATAATTTATTTTGGATTAAATAAATTGAACTCGTTATTCCGCTTAGCGTGGGCTGGGATATTATCCTACTTACAGAATTTCGACGGAAAGCTAATAAAGTTTTCTGGGAAACCGTGAAATTTAATTTGCGATTTTTTTCAGATATATCAGCAGTATCCTTTATAGATACATATATCGGATCTTTAATTCGGTAATAATTCATGCTGTAAAAATCACCTACCTTTTTAGCTAAAGAACAAAACAAGCCTACATATTTGTTAAAGTCCCTGCGGATGACTATGGAAGGCGTAGATTTCTTTCCATCGGGTGACACGCCTGCTCGTTTGCCTTCCTATCTAACCTAAAAAAAGAACTAAAACTGTTGCTAAAGCAATTTGCTTCTTTTTTGTTTTATATGTCTTTATCGCTCGTTTTTACAGTTTTATTATATTACTTTAGTGTTTTCATCATATTGTGCATTAAACCCAAATATTAGACGTTTTCTTTCTCCTTATACATATATTCGTATTTATGAACTGTAACATTAATCTAATTTATATTATCAGTAATCATTTAACTGTTTCGACCTGTTTGCGTTAAACTTCTTCGACTTGGAATTACGATTTAAAATATACTTTAAATGTCACTAAAATTTAATTTTAAACTGCAGTTTCATCACCTATTGCTCATAACTATGCACACTCATGATAACACCAAATTTTCGTCATGCAACACAAATATATTCGTCAAAAACATTTAACAGGTTTATATTTTAAAAACAAATTATTAAAAAAAATTTTCAATCAATAAAACATTCATTAAGAATCTATAAAATTCCAAAAAGAATAAAAATTTATCTTTTTTGTTTTGAATACTATTCAATTACAATAAAATATAATTGTATAATAACAGTTAAATAAATACATGTAACTGGATAACATGCCTTGATCAAATTGCTCAAGTTCTCAATAAAGGCCAAACAAAGTTTTAATATGGAATAAATGAAGCGAGTAATTCTTACATTTTAGTAAGTCGTAGAAATTTGAAAATGAATTAAAAGTGTTCTGATTCACCGTTGCCGATGTTGATGGAAGGGTCTAGTAGGGAAGAACCAAGAGAACATACCTTGACCAAATTGTTGAAATTTAACAAAGGCCAGGGCAAAAGTACCTTTTTACTGGAGAGCTTGTATGAAGAGAGTGATGAGTGTGGATGATACAAAGAAAGTGTACCGGGATAGTAGCAAATGGAAGTCTGTGGTCTCTGTCTACCCCTACGGAAAACAGGCGTGATTATATGTATGTATGTATGAAAGGAGTTTTCCGTATCATAATATAATATTTATCTTATGTTTTTTCAATATCCATTTCCGGATAAATGAAAAACTGAATGTGTGGACAGTCAAAAGTTTTACTTAGCTAAGATCCGCTACAAGCAAAACAATAACAGAAAATTAATAATGTGTGTCTTTCTGCTGGATGAAGTGGATTTATTTGGAACTTAAACCAAAAACTTACCGAAAATCGGCCATCAATTCTCCACCCACCAACCACTATACACAACACCAAACACACACTACCACTTTTCCACTTTGTAGACGACACGTGTTTCGCCCCAACACGAGGCATCTTCAGGTATAGTAGACTCTATAGAAGACAACCGAACTAAGTTTTTGGTTAAAGTTCCAAATAAATCCACTTAATCCAGCAGGAAAACACACATTATCAATTTTCTGTTATTGTTTTGCTTGTCGCGGATCTTAGCTAAGTAAAACTTTTGACTGTCCACATAGTGATGGATTTCCGCAAAGTAACGCCTGACTCCATTAACAGCTGAATGTTTTCGTACTTTGAATCAACCAGTAAATGTTCGTCCTAAAGCGTCAAATATCCCTTTCTGCAAACTGCCGTTTTATTCATGAAGGGACACACAGATTTGTCGTTAGCGATTGGCACTAAAAGCCAGAGATGACCGAAGGGGCAAACTTTGGAAGTGAAATGGGCATTTGTTTTTGTTATAGAGACTAAGTATTCTTTTCGATAAAAGAAGAAGGAAAAGAATTGTGTAGTTAATTTGTTGTACGTAATGGCTGCTAATTGGATTAGGGCTATTAAACATTGAGTAATTACCCTGAAAAATAAATTACTTATACTCTTAGAAATATGGATTAAAATAAAATAATGTAAACGATTTTCTTCATTGGCAATGAATATATCAACGACACAAAACTGTAAATATTAAACGACGTATTTTAGTTTTATACACCATTTGAATCAGAAAAAAACTGCGTCGAATGGACTCGGTCGTTTTTTTATTTTTTTTTTAATCTTTTAATAAAATCAGTAAATTATTTATATGTAAAATATTTATATTTGTAATAAACCTCTTTATATAAATTCTTTACGTAATTTATCGATTCATCAGACTCGACCATTTCGTAAAGCTTTGGGTGCTCTGGTTTCACCCGTTCTTTGCACATGTTCTGCTTACCATAAAGGTCTAATTTTCATGGTATTAATGACATTAGCCCTGTACATGTGGTAGAATGTCTCTCATATGCAAAATGAGTGTCTCTCATTTTGCAGCACTTCACCGAAAATGCGTCTCAGAATCTTACGTTTGAATACCAGTAATGTATTCTCATTCTTTTTGGCCAGTACGCAAAATTCTGATCAAAAAATTTAAATATGAAACAATTTATTTCTTTCATATTTAAATTTTTAGAATTATCAAACTTAAAAAAGGTACTGAGTTTATTAAAGCGTTTAATTATTTTCATAGGAATATTATAGATATAATGTAAACACTCATTACAGTATCCAGTTAGTGCGTGAAATACATATTTAGTCGATTATGTGCCTTCTGTATAGAGCCTGTAAGTTAAAATTCAAAACTGTCGTCTAAACATAACACTGTCGTCTTATTGTACATCATATTATGCTCGTTTACCTTGAATGCTATAATAATATATTTAATATAATACATAACTGTCCCAACGCACCTGTAGCAAGTAAATTAGCAAATTATAACGACCTGTAAACGGAGGCTCATATTATTAGCTTTGCTAATTGGATCCAAAGATTAAGGACTTATTAACTTAATCCCTTAAGTATTCAAGTAATGATGGAAAGTAATATTAAGAAAGACTTAAGTTACTATCAATTTATTAAGTGTCTGTGCATTGAGTAAAAATGCTATAAGAATTAATCTATTTTGTTATTATAGTTTTAATGTTTTCTTGGCATATTTTATGGGGACTTTTCCACTTCAGCGCCTGAGGCCATCTTATTTCTGAAGGTATGAACATTAACCAACCACTTTGCCACCACATTAGGGTATTGGTTGATGGAAAGTGTTAGGGAAATTTTGTTAAGACTTCTCGTCGCTCATACCACAAAGTCTGAAAACAAAAGTCTTCAAAAAAAAACGCACTGCCTGCCCGTACTCTCTTATGGTGCCGAAACCTAGACACTGACAGTCCGTCTCCTTGACAAGCTCAAAATCGCTCAGAGAGCTATGGAGAGAGCTATGCTCACAGTTTCTCTGGTGGATAAAATTCGAAATGAAGAAATTCGCCTGAGAACCAGAGTCACCGACATAGCTCTTCAAGTTAGCAGACTGAAGTGGCAATGGGCTGGACACGTTTGTCGGAGAACCGACAATCGTTGGAGTAGACGAGTGCTGGAGTGGAGACCGCGACTCGGTAAACGCAGTGTGGGACGCCCCCCTGCTAGATGGAGTGACGATCTGCGCAAGGCGGCTGGCAGAGACTGGATGCGTGTAGCCGAAGATCGGGCTAGGTAGCGCACCTTGAGTGAGGCCTATGTCCAGCAGTGGACTGCCGCGGGCTGATATTGATATTGATTGATGGAAAGCCAATTGCCTTTCCGTCAAGCGATAGCCTCGCTCGTTTGTTTTAGTATCCCGTAAAAAGAAACTAAAAGTTTCGTAATAAATTCTTGTTTCGATAATTTTATACGTTATGTTAACCTAATTTTCCACATATGTACCTTTAAATCATAATATCATCATTGCCATCATCATCCGCGTACAACAGACATATAACAATGCACTGTTATAGATCTGTCCCAAAGAGTCTCTCCTATCCCGATCTACGACTACACGCATCCAGTTCATACCAGTTGCCCTACGTACATTATCTCTTTAACCAGCCTAATCACCAAATAATCCTTACAAATTAATTAAATTATTCAGTTAAAACGGTTCTATATATGAACCCTTTGCAAATACCTAATATTTTAGTACAAATTCGATTCGTGGTTTTGTCTTTTGTATTCCGAACAAAGCTTTGAACCCTTCTCTTTACACATCAATAATCTCTTCAATCACATTAAATACCTTTTATCTGTAGTCCACTATTCACCTCAGTCTCGCTTATACTAAGACATGAACGATGATATATGATTAGCTCTTCATCTATAATTTTATTAATTAAAATTTCTTATGTAAATATTTTTGATTAATGTAAGTGAAGAATTTTTTGCGATGACTATTCTATCATTGTAGCTCTCCCTTATAATTAAAATCTAGACATTGGCTAATGAGTAATTGGTTATTAAATTAATTCGCTTTTATACTAAAACTATAAATGTGTCCATTAGACATTTCTTAAAGTCTCTTCTAAAGGGGAGACAATATGTTCTTGTGTCCTTTACTTCTATAGAAAGTATGACAACAAAAAGCTTGCCAAAATCACTATCCATCTTTATAAATATCTTTGTCTTTTTATTTATTCGTTTATTATTTATGGTTAACTCATATTTATAATTACTTATATTTTTGCTTATGGCTTATGGACACTTACTTTGTTTTTTGATATTTTTTTTATCAGCCTGACGACAATGTATCACAAACCTACATCAAATTATCTTTTTAACACTGTGACCATCCTACGATCGATAAGACCGGCATATGTATATAAATATTCGAATCGTTAATTGAATAACTTTTTTTTATGTGATAGGAAGGCAAACGAGCAGGCGTGTCACCTGATGGAAAGCAATCAATGCCGCCCATAGACTTCCGCTGCGCCATAGGCCATAGTGCGGAAGCGTTGCCGACCTTTAAGGAAAGTGTCATTACGGGAGTAAGAATAGGAGGGTGTTGGGCCTCCGGATCTCGACCGCTCACCGTACGAAGCGCGATAGGTAAGCTACCACTCAGACGCCGGTTTTCTGCGGGAGTGTGGTACTTCCCCAGGGGAGCCGGCCTATTCATGTTACAGACAAATATTATGCAATTCTTGACATAGTATTCATCTGCAGCGTGGCTCTACCACTATTAAAACTTTGTTTTAGGTTTGTAATAAAGAATATATCTAAAACAATTTTCTAATGTAATATTTATGAGTTTATCTCATAAATTACAACAGAATTTTGAAAGTGCCACATTTGCAATTTAAAGCTTTTTCGGGCCCACGCAGATCGAAGATTGAATATAGAGAGCTAATTTAATCCTTATGAATAACCCTTTGAAGATACACATATGGATGTTTCTCTGTGTATTATTTTTGATGTAGTGATTCGATATTTAGTATCCTAACTAGATATAGGTTGCCCAATGGCAGTATTAGGTTATTTTTTAAATTTATTATTTTCTGACAATATTGAGAGAACATCCTGCCTTCACTTCTCGCACATGGTTGCAACATGATGGCGCCACACCTCACACTGCTAAAAAGATCTAGGAGCATCTTTGTGATATCTTTCCTGACGAATTTTAATAATTCGTCAGATAAGACATCGTCGCCTCATAAGTAAAAAACAAAACAGTGACCCTTGGCCCAGAAAAAGAATATTTCGCATATATTCCATTTGGTTCATCTTTATTAGGGTCGTCAAAACACATTTTGTTATATAATATTTAAAACTCAAATCATTAACTAGATGATGTACAAAGGTTCTTATATCTACGTAAATAATGTATAGTTAAAAATAGATACGTAGTTACTTTAACGAAGTAAGGTTAACTGGGAATTTATTGAGGTAGCTTGAAATCTGTGGCGGCAGGCCTCAAATAGATCGAATGTTTCTAAAGGCCATCTATTCTTAAATCGGTTCATCCAAATATAGATAGATAGATATATTCTTTATTGTACACCAAAAACAAAGTTATACAATTATTGATGGTAATATTTATATACAAATGGCGGTCATATTGCTAATGGCGATTTCTTCCAGACAACCGTTGAATGGCGACAATGTTAAAAAGATAATTTGATGTAGATTGGTGATACATTATCATTATAATACAAGTATTCGTCTGCAGCGTGGCTCTACCACAATCAATAGAAATTTAAATAATTTTGAAGACGAACTAAAGATATATTTTTATTTTCTTAATGAAGACATTATGCAAACATGCAAATAAATATTTTAATAAATATTTCATTTAATAAAAATCATAAATGCAATATGCATTAGTACCTACTGCAATGTTCTAAAAATGCAAACATTATTCATGAATGTAAAACTTTTGCTGCAAACTCTTTGTGAAGCCAGACACTTTATTTACAGCTTTTTATGATTTAATTTGAAGGGGAAAATATTGTAGATTCATTATAAAGAATCTCCCCTTGCTTTGTCACGCTTTTTTGTGGCATAACAAAGCAATGGAGCAAGCGTGTCGCCAGAAGGAAAAAAACACCACACACAGACATTTTCAATACTAAAAGCATTGCAAATATGTTACATAAGTAAATAATGGTAGTAATCATAATGAAAAGAAGTTATATGAATGGAAGAAGAAAATAAAAGAAAAGAAAAGAAATTGAAACTCAGGATCGCGCACCGTACGCAACGCGTTAATACACTCCCTTCCACTATTAGCAAAAGCTAAGCTTCCTTTACTCAGATTAATATTGTCTTATATAAAATACAAGTGAAATATTTTATGTAAAACTGTAAATAAAATATTATACTTATTTACAGTTTTACATAAAGTTATTGTTTCTTTATTTACATATTTTCCTCTTCATTACAATATTATTACTATAAAAATAATATTATTATTAGGGTTATTAATCCTTCGTGGCGAGAAAAACCAAGCCAACGAAGTATTTTGGCATGCAAGGAAAGGAACCCTCTTACGATATTAGCCGTGCGCAATATGGCTACTTTGTTGAATTTTGAATTTAAACTGAGACTACTATGGCTATAATGACAGTGGAAAAAGAAAAAAATTCAAAATGGCGGAAGACTAGATGGCTGCCATACAAAGCTAAAATCATCATTTGTGGGCCGACTTCAGTGAATTTAGGCAAAAGACCGAAACGCTGGCGTAACGTGGAGCCCCGAAAAGCTAGTTAACTGTTAAAAGTGAAATGTAATTAAAAGCGTAAGTTTGTTTTAAGGAAATATTCAGATGGGGATTGAAACAGAGGAATTATATTCAAACCTTGAAGATCTGAAGCTGGTAAAACTTGATTGAATGCCCGAATTGAATACCCGTAACGTAATACCTACGGGGGTTGCTCCTGTATAAAAAATAGTTAAAAGTGCAAGTATTTAGGTAGGGCAAAAAAATGGCGGAAAACCAGATGGCCGCCATACAAAGTGAAAATCGTTTTTTATAGGCCGTCTTTGTTGAAATTTGGCAGAGCCAAAGAGAAACACTTAGCTTTGAGAGGCCGCCCCAGGCGGGCCCCGAAAAGCTAGTTATTATTATTATTATCACATAAAAATGCTGCCACTTAATGCTGATATTCAATGAAGGTGTAGTAGTTTCCCCAGTGAAGCCAACCTATCTATGCTTCATGGCTTAACAATTACGATACCTTTAAATTAATTTTATTTCATAAACGAGCTAATTAGAAACTTTTTGCTAGTAAAAAGCCCACTAAATATTTATATAAATGCTCAAGGGTCCTGTCTGACACCTCATTACAGTTGGAGATTTTAACGAAGTCTCAGTAAATAGCCTAAACTCGGTAACGTAATTAGATTTAGTAATTTTACGCTATTCGAGTGTCACGACAGGGTCAGATTTAATTAGAATTTTTATCTTTGTTTACTTGTAAAACTGGAGGCTCAATCTGTTTTCTTCCCATTTCTCTTCTTCTTTCCATTTATGTCGTACCCTGATAGATGGGCTAGATAACCACCAATGAAGACTGTCAGCTTTAGAACGTGCGTGAAAGACGATGCTTTTATGATTTCTACATATTCTTTTTATGGGATAAGAACGCAAACGACCGCGATTGTTTGAACTGATTTGATTTCGTAGTTTGAGAATTGTTTATAAAACAATTTAGGTACCATATTCAGATTATTAATTGACTCAGACCTTACCTTGCGGAAATCCATCACTATGTGGACAGTCAAAAGTTTTACTTGGCTAAGATCCGCGACAAGCAAAACAATAACAGAAAATTAATAATGTGTGTTTTTTGTGTTTTTCTGCTGGATGAAGTGGATTTATTTGGAACTTAAACCAAAAACTTACCGAAAATCGGCTATCAATTCTCCACCCAAAGACTGGACACCCGAAGAAGGACTTTTCGGTTGTCTTCCGTAGAGTCTATATCTGAAGATGCCTCGTGTTGGAGAATTGATGGCCGATTTTCGGTAAGTTTTTGGTTTAAGTTCCAAATAAATCCACTTCATCCAGCAGAAAAACACACAAAAAACACACATTATTAATTTTCTGTTATTGTTTTTCTTGTCGCGGATTTTAGCTAAGTAAAACTTTTGACTATTCACATAGTGATGGATTTCCGCAAAGTAACGCCTGACTCCATTAATAATCCTAAAAAATAATTATATAAAAATAATAAGATTATTTTGTTCAAGCAAAGCTTCAAGTGTTCAAGCTTATGAAGCTTATTCTGTACACATAAAAAATTACAAATGTATCTTAAGCAACACTTAAAAATGTCTTATAGCAAATGTACTCGCAGATAAAAGTATATTTATCGTCTTAAACGAAAAAGGTGCAAACGAAAGGTGCAATCTCGACGCGCCTAAAAGCTTTGGGATTACTAGAATATTTGTTGGGAGAATCGTCTTATCTTTAATTTATGTATACTTTATTTTTTATTTAATGCAAGATTATTAGAGAAAGTAAGCTTATCATCAAATAAATCTATCTGATAATTGAGTGTCTGCATTTTATAAAAAAAAAATTAAAGAAGACTAGCATTATTTTTATTTACTAGAATTCACATCGTTAGTCCATCAGCGTGAATCAAATATATTGGAGATAGAATAGTAATAGTCTACTGTTTTAATATTTTTCTGTTTTTATAATAATAATTAAATATGGCTAATGATTAAGTATATATTAAGTATATATTAAATATGGCAATTCATAAAAAATATATGTAATTTATAGATATGTTATAAACGGAAAGTGTCTGCCGTAGTACAGGGTTCGTCCTAGTTTCGGAGTCAGTGAAACAAAATTGTAAACTCATCAATGAACAATAAATATATTACTATTATTATTAATTAGATAACTCAGGTCCACCTGTTCACTTAAAAACTATGTTAGTAAACTAATTCTAAAACTACAACTTAGAATGCCACACCACCATTTTGTGGAAGTGCTATACTTTGGGAGAATCCATCTTACATATTAACGTCCTCAGGATGCCATTGGAGCAAGACCGCAGACTTGTTAATAAAGATGCAGACGTATTCTTTAGTACGGCATGAAAGCCATTTTTGTTTGCTTATCATAGCCAAATGAAATTCTGACTGACCATAATTTAATAATGGTAGAGTCACGCTGTAGACGAATACTTAATCAAGAATGGCATAATATTTGTTTGTAGCATGAATGGGGAGGCTCGCCCGGAGAAGTATCACACTCCCGCAGAAAACCGGCGTCTGAGTGGTAGCTTAACTACCGCGCTTTATGCGGTGAGCGGCCGAGTTCCGGAGGCCCATGGTCCTCGCTCTCCTTCTACCCCCTCCCCCTCACATTCCTACTCCCATAATGACACTTTCCTTTAAGGTCGGCAACGTTTCCGCACTGCCTGTGGCGCTGCGGATGTCTGAATGACGTTGGTTGCTTTCCATCAGATGACACACCTGCTCGTTTGCCTTCCTATCCCATAGAAAAAATTTAATTCGTAGAATGTACTGGTAACATACTCTCATAGATATTAAAGTAACAAAAAATACATTTTTTTTAATTCTAATAACATATGTATTCGCAATTTTCAGTACGGCAACACAAAAAAGAGTTTTAAGGAAACTCAACTAAAGTCATTTGCACTAAGCTTCTGCGAGTTTGGAGAACATATACGGAATTATAGTTTGCTTTAGCTCTTTCCATGAGACGAGACTGTACTACTGAATAGTTCCCACTCTAATCTTCATTCTACACGAGAAAGTATTAAATTACTTTGTTTTATATTTTCTACATAGAGAGAATGTATGAAAGACTACTGAAACTTACGTGCGGATGGAAGGGTAGGCAGGGGAAGATCAAGGAGAATATACCTTTAACAAACTTCTGAAGTTCTTAGGAAAGGCCAGGTCAAAAATACTATTAACAGCGAAGTTGTATGAAGAGAGTGATGAATATGAATGAATCAAAGAAGTGTCGAGATCGTAACAGATGGAGTTCTGTGGTCTCTGTCTACCTATGTATGTATGTTTTCTGCATTTCATAAATAAATTTCAGTACTCGTAATTAATTTTGTTTTTACTATTTGGCCTCGGCAAGCTTTGAAATTGACTACCAATTAGCTTAGCGACGAAGCTACCGCCTTTGTAGTCAACGGTCGCGGGTTTTCCCAATTATAAATTATTTCAATCACTAAAAATATATATAAAAGATAGATATAAGAAAGAATAAAACCTCATTTTGAAATCCCAAAATCCTGGTCAAGCAAGCCATTACAACTTTTAAAAAAAATTGTCGAGACGTCCGTCCATGCGTGAAAAGAACAGTTAATAGAAAATAGCTGCGTGCGAGAAAGAGACAGGACGATGTCTACAAACTTCAAACACATATTCGAATTTTGGAATACTAGAACTTTCGATTGTTTTATCTATATAAAGAAGCGACGGTGTGTTGAAGGGGGAGTTTAAAAGTTTAATAAATAGAAATATTGAAAGAAAATCGGAAGAAAAAAGTAGAAGAGAACAAGTGGATGTAAAGTGAAGAGAAGTGGAACTAGTGGCCGATTTCATTTTTCCGATCCTTTAAGCCTGGCATTCGTAACAATATTAATGTCTTTTCGGTTGCCTTCCGTAGAGTCTACTATACCTGAAGATGCCTCGTGTTGGGGCGAAACACGTGTCGTTTACAAGATGGAAAAGTGGTAATGTGTGCTTTGTGTAGTTGGTGTTGTGTATAGTGGTTGGTGGGTGGAGAATTGATAGCCGATTTTCGGTAAGTATTTGGTTTAAGTTTTAAATAAATCCACTTCATCAGGCAGAAAAAACACACATTACTAGTTTTGTGTTGTTTTGCTTGTCGAAGATCTTAGCTAAGTAAAACTTTTGACTGTCCACATAATAATATATAGGCTGTACAAAAAAAATGCTTTTTAATTTACTTGTAAACGGGATTGCCAATAGCGCCAGGTGCTCTTATAATGCAGTTGGCTTACGCTGAGTAAGATCCATTTTGCAGCACATCTTAGGTTTTCGGCATATTTTTCCTATCTCAATTTTTTTTTTTACATTTAATTTCTTATAAAAAGGTATCACAGATAAACGTTTTTCTTTATTCAATACAACAAAAATGCTAGATTAAAATAAAAAAAAATCAAAGATGGCCGAAACTCGGTAACGCAGTAAAATTGGTAACATTTTACTGCATTATATACGATGTTATATAAAGGTGTGGTGCTTCTCGTATCATGATTTTTCAACGATTAGTGTTGCTATTGTTGTCTTCTTTATTAATTTATTTACTTATGTGAAAAGTAATTAAACTGCGTATTATTTTTAAATTGTAAATAAAATTTGAATACATATCTATACCGCATTTAAAAAAGTAAAATATTTAAAACTTATTTACATAATATATATTCCAATTAAAAAAATTCTTTATTTTTCGACATAAGAAATTACATTTAATTTGTCAAACGTCAATTCGCTAACAATCAAGCTTTTACCACTATTTCGCAATGAGGCTCTTCTGAACGGAATACCAACGGTGAAAGAAACGTCTCAGGTATCCCCTTCTATGTATTTTTTTTCGTCTTTTCTTTAACCGCCCATATATGTCCCATTGCTTAGCCAGGTCTCTATTTCTGGAGGAACAAATGTAAACTCGCCATGCTTGTCCAATGCAGATTGACGGGGTTACCAGACTCGGGATAAATTGTAGTCCATACATATATTTATTCCGATGCGGAGATCGAACCCTCGACCGTTGACTCTGAGCGCCCCCGCCACTGAGCCAATTGGTCGTCCTCTATTAATTTATACAAAATACATTAATAATAATAATAATAACTTATCGGTAAAAATTTGAACGCCCATCTGTCCAAGTTAGGTTTAGGTAAGTGGGTTAAATTCAAAATTCAAAAAGCAGCCATATTGTGCACGGCTAGGATCGTGAGTAGGTTCCTTTCCTTGGATGCATAATCCTTCGTGTGCTCGGGTGGTTTATCCCGCCACGAAGGATTAATAACCCTAATGATAATATTATTTTTATAGATTTTTTTTATATTAATAATATTGTTATTAAGAGAAAATTATGTAAATAAAAGAGAATAATAATAATATATCTTTATTTTCAAAACGTTTAGATATGTTTCAGGACACTAGATTCCACACTAGGAGACTAGGCTCTTCCCTTCATAAATAATACATAAATGTTATAACATACATATCAAATCAGTAAAAAATATTAAATTAAATTAAACAATAGTGATAAAATTTAAAGTACTAGTGAAATAACGTAATGTAACTTAACTGATTTTATATGGTTATTAATTTAACTGTTCTTCCTTTAAATTTTTAACAATGTCCTCGAGATGTAATTTATTCCAGGTTAAGTGTTCACCCCAATTTAGATTAAGTTAGAGAGATTATTGTGAGGTACAGCCCAAAGTTTATTAGGGTATCTTTCTGGAATATTCATGGAGGAAATTTTAATATAACTTGACGTTTAATAGAGCCCTTTATCTAGTCCGGTGTAATTTGGAACAGCACGCGATACCTTTGAATCCATTTTATTCGCGGGTTGTCGTAAAATTTGCATTTATTTCTGCTTATCGAACTGAACACAGAAACGCAAATAGCAGAAAATAACAACAAAAATGATATTTCAATTTAAAATTGTTTTAAATATTTTTGTACGTATGATTTTTATGAAAAAAGAACATCACATAAAAATATATAAATAATATAAACATATCGCTAGTAAAATAATTTATAATCATTTCTTCTTCTTCTAAGAGTGCCTCTCCGACTTGCGAAGGTTGGCAGCCAATTCAGAACAATTTTCCACTTCCTTCGCGAGGTGAAGCAGTTCTGAAGCACTCGCTATCCCGATCCACTCCCTAATATTACGTAGCCAAGACTTTCTTTTTCGACCAACTTGTATCTTGCGCGACTTTTCCCATCATGATCAGTTGCAGCAACTTGTACCTGTCATCTCTAATGATATGAACCAATTAAGCAACATTTCTACCTTTGATTAACTTTTTAATCATTTAATTTTATTTAATTATATAGTACAGAAGTAACATTAGGTAGAAAAAATCGTTGTCAAAAGCTGACAACGGTTTTACAATGCCTCCGGTGTTGCGGATGTGAGCGGCGTTGATTGCTTTCCATCGGGCGACATGCTTCCTTAGTTGCCTTCCTATCTAATAAAAAATATTTAAATAAAGTAAAACTAAACTAAAAATGTTTGTGTTCTGGAGTAGATATCGCATCTTGGCAAACATAATGTAGAATACCACACGGCTAGATGGAGCGATGATCTATGGAAGACGACGTGCAGAAACTGGATACCTAAACCCGAAGATCGGACTAGGTGATACATATTACGGGAGACTTAAGTCTAGCATTGGACATTTTTTATCTAATTAACTCGTAAAACTATAACTGTGACTTTGGTTCTCAAACACAGTAATGGAAGTGAAAACCCAATATATAATATATCATGTATCAAAATTTTACAAATCAGAAATAATTTCTTCCGAACTTACAAAAAAGATCACTTGTTTCTTTGATGAAATGTGATTCCGTGTTATTATTCTTCTAAGTATTACTACTATAATACAATATAACCATTTGCGAAACAAATAGAAATGGCTTTATTCTATAATAATAAAGCCATTTCTATTTTTTTTTTTCGCTTGCACGCGATCTTGTAATCATAATGTTATCTTGAAGCTGGAGTGAACAGCAATTACATTAGCATTATCATTGGGAAAGAAAGAAATAATGAACGAAGACTTGTTATCTTGAGCGATGATTTACATAGGGTGGCGAATAGAAAGTCAACTAATGGAGCTGATTGGCGCTAATGGAGACACATGTCAAGCAGTGAATTGACACAATCTGATGATGATTATATTTTACTATTATTTTCATAATATATTTTGATAGTAGAGCTAACGAGCAAGCTTATCGTCTACTAGAAAGCAATCAACGCCGCCCATAGACATCTGCAGCACCCTTGGCATTACTAATGTTTACAGGTCTTTAGGGCTAGATAATAGTAGGTTTATTTTTTGAAAGGTATGGTATGGTGGTAGGCTTATGTACCGTATGGCGTATTTCTGAACCAATGTTGTGGTTCAGAAATACCACATAAGCCACCGCGGTGCCGGCCAGAGAAGAGGCATTGGCCGATTCGCAAACACCGGCGCTTCAACAAGCGAGGACTCAGAGGAGCCGATAACCGGCGGCCGGCTCACCGACTGTCTCGAAGAGGCCCTCGCTGAAATGAGGTCCTGCACTGTACAACGTATTAGAGCCCACCCTGCTCGTCCGGTATGGATTAGAGCGGCTAAACATAAAGGCCCTAAAAGCCGCTGGAAACGGCAGCGGAAAGACTGGAGGCGGTCGCCTCCCGAGTATAGGTCCGAGTCGTGGGGTTCACCCACGAGACTCGCTCCTTCACCCTTTAACAGGGTGTAGATATCCTCCGTTCGTTCGTTCACATAAACCGTGGAGGAAGAAACCTCAGATATAATGATAATTTAAATTCTTGTGTAACAATTCATAATTGTTTGATATTATTTACTAATTTATTATAGGAGAAACATACACAGTAAATAATACATACAAACATATAATACCATCACACCTGTCTCCCGTAAGGGATAACAGAGACCACAGATCTCCATCTGCTATGATCTCGGCACATTTTCTTACCTCCATCCACACTCATCGAGAGTGATGTTGATCAATGTTCATACCGGTAACGTAACCAGTATGACTACAAAGACGGTAGCTTCGCCAATAAGCTAATTGGTAGTCAATTTGAAAGCATGCCGAGAAATATATAAAAAAAAACTAATTACGAGTACTGAAATTAATTTATGAACTGCAGAAAACATATATACATATACATATATTACGCCTGTTTTGTTAGGGGTAGACAGAGACCACAGATCTCCATCTGCTACGATCTCGGCACACTTTCTTTGCTTTATTCATATTCATCATCTTCTCTTTATACAAGCTCGTTGGTTAAGAGTATTTTTAACATAGCCTTTCTTAAGAACTTTGGCAATTTGGTCAAGGTTTATTCTTGATCTTCTCTTACTGACCCTTCCATCAACATCCGCAACGTAAATTTCTCTTATCATTAGTCTTTCATTCATCCTCTCTATGTGCCCAAATCCATCCCAATAATATTTTTTTATTTATTTTTTTATTGATAGAAAATATAAAATAATATAATAATACATATGCCCAATAAACCTCATTGGTTTTTCCTGTAATAGTATTTATTGCTGTAATTTTAGTAATAGTATTAGGTGGAATAAGTAGATCTTTTTAAAAAGGTATTTGAAAGGATTTGCTTTTAACTCCTAATGCTACTTGTTGACTCATTTCCCAGGCTGACATTGCAGGCATTTATCGGCGAAGTTGAAACGGCGTCCCTAACTGTCGTAAAAATTTTATCAGCTGGGAGTTACGAAGCAATGAACTACGTTTATGTCTTTATCTCAGGAAAAGTTTCGAGATCCTGGGTTTTTTAGTATGAAGTCTATTTGTGCAGATCAGAAGCTCAATATCGACAGGTTAGATATAACTTTGAAACTACCTACATAACATGTTGAAAATAGACATTTCGTTGTATTAAATTAAAAAAAATTGTTTTTTTTTTTTAGTTTTCAGATACAAACATCAAAAATAAAAGTGGCCTTTAAAAAGAAGTTACATTACATTCATATTTTTTCATTCAAATTGAAATAAATTATAAATGTTCACTCATTGCCAACATAATTCTGAGCATGATATCCAATAGACTAGATTGCATATACATGAATTGCTGTTCCGTCGGAAACGGGACGGTACGGCGGTGATTCGTTCGTATTTGTAACAATATAATAATGACTAACCTAGTCTATAAGAAATATTTTTAATGATCGAGCTCTTCTGGTACTATAGTGCCTTACCTCAGCATGCGGAGCTCTGCTGGGGCTGACCTTCATCCTCCCTTGCGGCTCGTGACGAATTTGAATATACCTAATTTATTAAACAATGACGGTGACGTGGTTTGACACCCGTCACGTTCTGATTCCCACTAGGGCGAGAAGCTACTAACAGAGAGCCGTTTCGCTTAAAGATGGATGAATGTGAAGGAAGCAAGGAAGGTATGCCAGGATCGTAGCGGACGGAGATCTGTGGTCTTTAAATACCCCTGGAAACACCTTGCTTACTACCTGGAAACGGGCCTGACGATATGTATATATGTCAGTTTAATTAATGTTCAATTATCTCTCTTGAATTCAATATGCACTCATTTTACTTACCAAACTCCTCATAGTCCCTTACCATCCATAAATTACGTCACATTAATTTCATGATTTTGGTGAACCCCTCTCCCTTGTCAGACGTGAAGTTGAAGTTTAGAGTTTTTACTACTTTAAATTTATGCATGTGGTGTCACAAAGTTTGAGAATCTTCCCTCTCTTGTCACTTGATGACACACTCTGTTGACCCCGTCGTTCCTCTTAACGTGTGACTTAATTTATGTATGGCCCCTAATTAAACCGATTATAATTTTCTTTTAATTATTTGCTTTTGAAATCTTAAAAACTTATAAATAAAATTCAATATCGTTGTTGTGTTTGTATGTTGGTTAAATGAAACACATAGTTTTATGACGGTTGAGTATTTAACTGATTTATTATATATGTGATATATAAAAGTAGGAAAGCTTAGATAGGTAGGTAGAAATATTTGTTAATCTACCTATAACATCTCTCTCTCTCTTAATATAAAAGAACAAACAGATATATATTTTATATTAATACGCTAAAGAAACATGCAATACATTTACATCATGTAAATACTTAAAAACTACTATATTATAATCAGCACAGGAGATACATACATAGGAGACCTATAACATTACTATTGTTATTTTAATTTTCATAACCATAATATTGAGGAAGACACATCAGTCTACCCGATTGTGTTATATATCGATCGCCTCTCTGCAATATTCTCATTTCCTAATTGATGATCAAAATCATGCAAATGAAGGTATCGTTTTATTTTTCCAAATTACTTTTATTTTCTTTATTCTGATAATGGTTCTGAATTATTCTACCTACAACAATCTTCTTTTATCAAATTTAACTCTGCTATTCTTTCGAAATAAATAAATAAAGCGTAATAGATACGAAACAAATCATAGTAAATTTCATATAAACGAAAGATGTGGGTCAATAATGTTTTAGGAGTTTATTATCAAGAATTTTTTACGGTACCTAAAACACATACCGCAGTGACTTCAATTCTCCGAAGTAAGTCAAGCCGCTGAGATCTCATTGTGTCACCCTCCATTGTTTGCTAAGGATAAATACATTTACAACCGCGCGCTAAAATGCAATCGGTTTCATTGTTTGTCAAGTTGAAATTCAGACCATTTAAGGCAGTAAATAGTAGAATCTTCCATAGTACAAGGTCGCATACTTTCCTTCTTTGGGCGCATGTCTCGGAGTGATAATACCTCCATCGAGCACCTGGTAATGAAAGGAAAAGTGGAAGGGACCCGAGCGCGTGGCAGATTACCAATGCGGTGGACGGACCAGATGAAGACAACTCTAAATAGTCCCCTACATTAATGCATGAAGAAGGCAGCCGTGAGAGATGAATGGATTAAATGGCGTCTATTTGAACAAGCCACAACTATAAATAACGACCAAGGCTGATCTGCCGCTACTTTTCGGTTGTCTTCCGTAGAGTTTACTATACCTGAAGATGCCTCGTGTTGGGGCGAAACACGTGTCGTTTACTAGATGGAAAAGTAGTAATGTGTGTTTGGTGTTGTGTATAGTGGTTGGTGGGTGGAGAATTGACGGCCGATTTTCGGTAAGTTTTTGGTTTAAGTTCCAAATAAATCCACTTCATCCAGCAGAAAAAGACACATTATTTATTTTCTGTTATTGTTTTGCTTGTCGCAAATCTTAGCTAAGTAAAACTTTTGACTGTCCACATATAAATTCTTATTATTTTGTATAATGTATTAAGAGATCTATAATCTGTCAAGCGATGGATTATGGCAACACATGGGAAAAAAAACGTTCATGATTATTATTGATAATGATATTTTTGAAGCAATAATAGCTCAGTCGTTAAGCCTCGGACTTACGATCTGAATGTCGTGTGTTCCACAGGACTATTAACGTGAACCATATCCTAGCACATGCATCATTAGCCTAGAACATTAGCTTAGAACAGTTAATAATAATTCGACTTTTATTACGAACAGAAAAGTTTCGGAATCAAGTGTTGATCAACTTTTCTCAATAATCGATAGGTAATTGTGAAAATAATTTAATTTTCAGTGTCAGGTACCAGGAGGTTATAGGAGCAAAGAAATAACTTTATTTAAAAATAAGGTTAATATTATATTTATAAATGGCATTTTATAATTAAACAATAATGAATATTGCGGGCAATGGGTAATAAAGCCTACAACTTTTTAAACAAAGATAACTTTATGACGAAAAATTAAAAATTTTTAATTATAAATTTATGGCAAAAAATTAAGGAAAAAAATGTGTACATATACCTTAACGGATGTTTGTTATTAAAATTACAGGTAAGTACTTGGCTCCGGCTGGTTCAGAACCTTATCTACATTTTAATTACACGGGCCGTGTGTTTCACAAGCTTGTATAGCTCGGGGGCATACTTAACCAGACGATATACATAACGGGAACTTAAATATACCTACTGTAATTATGAGGAACACGAGCATATCATACATTTGGAGACGGACGCGAAGTTGTAAGGACTTTGTAATTTCCGTGAAACCTCTCCAAAACGTTGATTATGCTTATGTAACATTGCGCTGCGGAGGCAAAATTTTCCAAGTAACATTTCAAAATGAAAACGCTTGTATGTTTTAAATAAGGTTGAAATTCATATATCTATGTATATACTCGTATACTTTCTTACTATTATATATTCACCGCTGATCACAATCTTCTTCTGTTTTTCTACAAGTTCCTTTGTGGACAGTCAAAAGTTTTACTTAGCTAAGATCCGTGACAAGCAAAACAATAACAGAAAATTAATAATGTGTGTGTGTTTTTCTGCTGGATGAAGTGGATTTATTTGGAACTTGAACCTTGAACTTGAACCAAACACACATTACCACTTTTCCATCTTGTAAACGACACGTGTTTCGATTTAGAAGAAGACTTCACTTTGCGGTTGTCTTCCGTAGAGTCTACTATACCTCAAGATGCCTCGTGTTGGGGCCAAACACGTGTCGTTTACAAGGTGGAAAAGCACATGTGTATTTGGTGTTATGTGTAGTGGTTGGTGGGTAGAAAATTGATGGCCGATTTTCGGTAATCATCATGGTAGGTAAGTAGGTAGAAGTCATTTTAGTATTTCGTGTCTTTTCCCCATTTAGGAAATATTAACTACAATTAAAATTTATATCTATATATAATTTTTCTATCTTAATTACATTTCCACTATTCGTGGATTCGAAGATATTCATTATTGTTTCATTCACAACCAGAAAATATTTATTTGTACGCCCATAAAACCTTCGCTAGTCGGATAAATAAAGATCATAAAATGTCCAATACATGATAACTCAAACATGACAATGTCGTAGGTATTTACTTACTGAGGCTGGGTAGTTTGATGTGGGTATGAATGTAGATCATTCTACAACTATATTATTTATTCTGAGTCTGGGTCGTTTTCCATATTATGGGCGTTTTCACACTGGCACCCACGATAAATGGAATATTTGGTATGCATCTATGGATATAAATTTGCTATCTTTTAATCAGAGGTATATATATATATATATATATATATATATATATATATATATATATATATATATATATATATATATATATATATATATATATATATATATATATATATATTCACGCCTATCCCCCGCAGGGATAGGCAGAGACCACAGAGCTCCATCCGCTACCATTCATCGCAGCGAAACGGCTCTCCATTGGTCACTTCTCGCCCTCGTGAGAATCAGGACATGACGGATGGTGAACCACATCGCCGTCATTTTTCAACAAATTAGGTATATTAAATTTGTCTTAGTGAATCTCACGAGCCGCAAGGGAGGATGGAGGTCAGCCCTAGCAGAGCCCCGCATGCTGAGGTAAGGCACCATAGTACCCGGGGGAGCCCGATCCCGGGACGGTCGGCACGCTTGCGACTAAGCTCGCCCTTAACCACGCATCCTTTGGCACGGCAGACCGTGGATTGGCGGAGAGGAAGGGAAAGGATAGAGAAGAAAGGAAAGAGGTTTTATTATTTTCCATCAATTCTATTATAAGCAAAGACGAACTCCGAAAATGTTTTCCGAACGAACGAAAACGACTCAATATTATTATTATAGCTTTATTTCCCACACTTTTTTGTTGGGTTTTGCTACATTACCTTTTCCTATTGTGTAGTCCCTTTTTGGGTAAAAGCCTCTCCTCTTCTTCTTTCGATACTAGGAAAAAAATGAAATCTTAAACGAAAATAAAAAGTTCAAAGATATCTACGAAAACGAAGATCACACAAAGGAAGTTTTCGGGACAAAGGAAGGCATTGTAGACCAAATTAATAGAAGTAAGAAGCAAAGGTAAGACAGCCTATCTGTATGATGATAAATTAATCTTGAAAGACAATATAGAACATATTAAAAAAGGGAGAGACAAGTAGCAACTTCGTCACAAAAAGCCCCTCTTTTTGTGGCGAAGTTGCTTCTTGTCTCTTCCTTTTTTCAATTCGAAGAAGCGAGAAGACGAGTCATGACGAACGTAAACTATAAATAAAGAGCCAATAAATCCTTTTCGACTTCAAAGTAAAAATAAATTGGATTAACTTTTCACTCCTTTCATTTTCGAATAGCGTTCAGCAACAAACAATACATTAAAGGGCAAAATACATTAAACACCAAAGGCAAGTATTTATTTTTCCATTTTAAGCCGACTCGCCATCGCAGAAAATTGTTATTGTTGGCTACACAATGTTCGTTTTCAGTGAAAGACAAATTATTTCACTGTCTTCAAATCCATTACACAATATTTTTTCCTCAAATATTAATTGATTAAATATAGAAAGAAAGAAAGATAACTTTATTATATAATCCACAATACAGTAAAGAAAGTAATATATATATATATACATATATATATATATATATATATATATATATATATATATATATATATACATATATTACAAACAAAACTAAAGATTACAGACATAAGAGCATTATTACAGACATAAGTAATAGAAAAAGATAAAAAACAAAAATAATATACAAAAGATAAAAATCATAATAACAGTACATTGTGTTACCTATACTGCAGTATGGATAATGAGAAAGGTCCACTCACCAAAAATCCACAGCAACCCAAAGCACTGATTTTCATTGTGGTCTTATCTTCCCTTCAGTAACAAATAAACTTCATACAATAAACAAATATTAAGGAAATTAGACAGTGTAAAAAATATATAATAAAAACAACAGACCTTTTGCTACCATAAACCAAAAAAAGAATAATAAGATAAATTAATAATTCTCAATCTTTTCCAACATATTTTCCAAGACAGGACGCTTACGATACGCCTTAATTTTTTTTTATTTATTTTACACATTAAAAATAGGTAATAATTTTTAAAATAAAAAGGCTTTTCTTCACACCATAAATAAAAATGGTCTGCATGACGATTGTACAATATAGCCCAAACTCAAGGGTAACGGTAGAAGAGTTCCACTGTCCACCTCCTGAAATACTTTGGCTGCGAATTTGAAATTATCACAATGTGTATTGTCACGAAACTCAATGTGTTTGCAAAGTTACAAAAAGCCATCGCAATATTTGAAACAAACAAATATATGAGGTTAAGCTAAATAAAACCGTTTAATAAATTATATTTTTCCATTAAAATATATTCTAAAAAAATATATAGGTACATTTGTTGTTGTAATCGATTAAATTATTTGTCCATCAAATGAATTGTAAATAATATATACATTTGTTGTTGTAATTGATACTGTATTTACGTCCTCCAAAGAAACGCTGTTCTGGCATTATAAAGGATAAGAGGGGCTTAAGAGTTAAGCCTACTGATTACAACGACTGAGATAAGCGGGAAAAGCTTACCTTGTCTTTATTTGACATTTATTTAATTATTCATTTTAGGTATCGCCGTCTTCGCAGAAATAATTGTATGTAACGAGTATTTAGGATGACGTTGATTTGAATTTCAATGTGTCTCGTCCCGATTGAATTTTGGCTTTCATGCACAAAATCGAGACGGCGAACAAAGACAATAAACAAAGGATATAAACAAAGTTTTTTAACAAACAAATGAAATTACTGCAAAACAATTCTTAAATTACAGCTCACTATTCAAAATTACATATTTATATAAAATTACAAGTATTACAATTATTTTATAAAAACCAAAATTATTTTTACATAATCTGACAACAGATGGCGTCACAATACATATAAAATTAGTTTTATGTGTTACATTAAATAATTAAATGATGATAATAATTCTAATACGCTGACAAGTACAATACTCAGATAATTGTACTCATTTTGAAGCCTAATAACTACTTACCTCAACTTTTCCATTGTAGTATAAAACTAGAAATAGTTATAGAAATGTTTTTAATGTTATTGTTAAAAAACACTTTTTATGACTTTAAATAAAACGGGGGGCCCCGCCACGGAATCAATTGGTCTTCGTGTATACATATGTACATATATGATGCTGTTAAAAAATAACGATTTTGACGTTATGTCGAAAATATTTTTTTTTTATTTAATAGTAATACCCTACAAAGGCTGACACTAAGAAAAGCAATTTATACTTTTTCATTGTTTCGAAACTGTAGCTATGAAGACAATTTAAAGTTGAAAGAAATTTTATATTCCATTAAATGGCTTTGTGACGTAAAAAGACCTGGTTTATTATTTTATTCCTAAATTGCCACAAAGTGACCCAAGAGAATACTACGCAACTATTTAACGGAAGTTTTTTGATGGTATCACACCTATTATTCAAGCTAGTTTGACACAATTACTAGAAGCAAGTAAGAAGCACCTAGATGGAAATAAAAAAATTAAAGAACTGTGGCATGATCCACTTGCAGTGCTTTGGAACAATTATGACGTTGGAGTATCCAAAAGACAAACATATTAACATAAAAAAGCGAAAACGCTGTAAATATACAGATGTCAAAAATAATGATTGCATATTCGGATCAGAATAAAATACTATGACGAATGGTCTGAGTCTCACAGCTCTAAGGACAATAGTAAATTTTGTACAGCATTGAAACTGATTGTTTGTAAGTTATCAGATACCCTTTTTTTAGAAATCTTAAAATTTTTTTTGGCTCTGGTGGTAAGTTTTAATCTTGCGGCTAACTTGTTTTAAGCGTTTTTGCTATTTACGTTAACATGTGTCTACGAAAAGTCAGCAATTCAAAGATGCCTCTGGAGTTGCGAATATATATGGGTGGCAACGATCACTTACCTTTTTTAAGTATAAGGTGATCATGTATTATGAGCTATATAAAAAATGTAATATACAATACAACATAGCTTATAACAATGTAGCTCATTCATAGCTTTTTATAGTATAGTTTCCCGTAGGGGTAGGCAGAGACCACAGACCTCAATCAGCTACATTCTCTGCATACTGTCTTGGCTTTCTCTACATTCATCACTCTCCTCATGCAAGTCCACCGGTTAAGTGTACTCTTGACCTGGCCTTTCCTAAAAACTTCGGCAATTTGGTCAAATTATATTTTTCTTAATCTTACCCTACCTACCCTTCAATCGGCATCCGTAAAGTAAATTTTATCAATCTTCTTTCATCCATCCTCTCTATGATAAATAAACATTAGTTATTATATATATTTATGTATTATTTATCCTTTACCCACAACTAAAACTAGCTTTGCCCAACGACAATATAATTATTTGGCTCCGTTTATTTATACTAAATTAAATCGCATAGAGAAGACTAATAATCTAAATATCAATTCAATAAAAAAACTCATAAACAAATGGCTATCCAACCTAGCATATAATTCTACAGAATTAATATTAAATAAACATTAGCTTAGTAGGACAAAATAAAATAAAATAAATTTAGACACAGACACATGTAAAAAAAAATCTTTTTGGTTTGTATAACTTAATAAAGTTTTTTTTTAAATTTTAAATTTGCATAGTTATATTAAGTATAGCAAGAAAATAATATATGTAACTCATAAATATGTCACAGAAGGGAACCGTCTGCCGTAGTACAGGGTTCGCCCTAGTTCGGCGGACGGGGTAACAAAAATTGTAAACTTATCAATGAACAATAAATATATATTATTATTATTATTATATTAATATTGTTTTAATACAATATCTAGGCTATTATTTAATTATATAATGCATTTAGGATGGGGCTGTTCGGAGCAGTCCCATCCTTAGGGCATTTGCTGACAAGTTTGATTGTCAGTACATGAACCATTGTCAAATGGTACACATGCTGAGAAATCTTGTTTCAGGTAATGTCTTACCTATTAAGATTATCATTATTTATTAAGATTTACAACATAACATTTGTTCGTATCTTTCTGTGTTTATATGTGTGTGTGTATGCGTGTTTTAATGTTTTTTCCACAGCCCATATATGTCCCACTGCTGAGCACGGGCCTCTTTCCGCAGCTTTTGGGCCGCTTTCTAGAGCAACGGACATTGACCCACCACACTTGTCCAATGAGGATTGGTGGGGTTACCAGAATAAATATCTGTAGGCTATATATATATATATATATATATATATATATATATATATATATATATATATATTTATTCCGATGCGGGGATTGAACCCGCGACCATTGACTCCATGGGCGGGAAGCCGCGCCACTGAGCCAATTGGTCGTGAACTGTTTTTGCGTGTTTACTAACAAAATATGACTTGTATACATTGAAATAAATTATTTTTAGTTTAGTTTATTTTTTATTTATTAGCCTCCAAAATCAATTTATTCGTAAAATTATTTTGATTGATTGATCTCCGGTAATTATAATGTCACTAAATTTGGCTTGACGTGAATTACAGGCATTTTACTTTAAACCAATCTCGCCGACTGACATCAGAGAATCAATCAACAACTTACAGGGTTTTTGAATAAAAACTTCTACATGGTAGCTAGAGTACTCCAAGAAATTGTTTGGAATAGTAGTTCAGCAGCAGGCTGAACTCCATTACCGACCAACTCACCGCAAAGGAAAGTTTTATCCCCACCATCTGAATCTATATACGATCCAGTACAGTGCGTTTTTCCCGAAACTTGTTTTCAGCACCAATACTCTATGGAAATAACCATCTTTAGCCGTATTTCCGGACTGATACACCATTGGAACCTTCAAAAGACAAGCCTGCATATTTTTTAAAGACCGACAACGCTTCTACAAAGTTTATGGTGTTGCGGATGTCTATGGCGTGGGTAGTTAGTTAAAATTCTTGGAACACGTTTGGAAGGAATTTAATAACAGGTCCGTACTCCAGTTTCTTTATGGTGGGCTTTCTTTCATCGGCGATTACACGAGTTAAGTGTTTTGTTAATTATATCCTCAATAACTTTACTAAAATACCATCAAAACACCAACCTACACACTTCTTAAAGGTCGGCAATGCTTTTACAACGCATATGGCACTACAGATGTCTATGGGAGGCGTTCATTACTTTCATCGGGTGATATGCCTGCTCGTTTGCCTCCATATCCCATAAATAAATAATATTACCTGAGTACCTGAGTACTAGTACCTGAGTATTGTTTGTAAGGTACTGTAGTGATACATTGATTATTGCAATAAAACTAATAAAATCTTTAATTTAAATACATATAACGTTTTTTGATAAATTTATTTTTTAACGTTTGTAATTCTAAAAAGTGATTTTTTCATAACTATGAAAAATTAGATACAATAATATATTTATTGACCACGGTACAGAAAGTTTCGATCTTTTCAATATAAAAATACATCAATTAAAGCGATCGCTCCGTGATATCTTTGGCAGCCGATAGATCACAAAATTATTGTTATCCTTCTTTTTTATATATTTTTTAATTTAATTTTATAGTATTTCATTGTTACATAAGTAACCCTATTGTCAAAATGTAGCCATGCTGTGCGCAAATTTAAAGAGTTATAGTCCGGGCGTTGTTAAACTTATATTATATAGTATTCTTTAAAACTGTAACTTGTGTTTGTGCCTAATAAATAAATAAATAAATTAGAGAAGAGAATAGCATGTCTCATTCTTCCGTGCGCACATGAGTTAAATTTTCTGTTAAAGTAGTGATACATGTTTATGTGACCAAGTCATAAAGTGACTATGTGAAAACAAGAACCAATTATTTAATTTTAGAAAAATAAATTTAACAAAAACAGTTTTATGTATTTAAATTCAAGGTATTATAAATTTAAATAAAATAGTCAATATGTATGCGTGTGTGTGCATGTGTGTGTACATACAAATATGTACACGCACATATGTACACACACATATTTGTATAAGTTTGTACGTTCTAGTGTGTGTGCGTAGATACAATATGTATAAAACACAGATAAAAAATACCAGGTATGCATAAAGGCGTAACATACTAAAATTCGTAACGAACGAGATTGTTATTTTTTTTTTTGTATTATAATTTTTGCCCAAATCGTTTGGGTAACGGACCCAAACGATCGACGATTTCGTAGCAATCCAATTTACATTTACTACGTTATTACGCCGATAAAAATGCTTTCTTTCATTGCTAGTTGATAATAGTAGGGCAGGCAATTGTGATACAGTATAAATATTCAAATGATTATATTATACAACTGGTTAAAATTTACTTTTTTCTATGTATATATGTGAATCATGAAGTCTTATAATGTAAATCGTTTAATTTTTGTTATTTCTTTATTCAAATCTTTTTCTGCAAGAAAATCTCCATGATGACAAATCTTACTATATTTCATTATACATTACCCTGACATATAAGAAATAGTAAAATTGATTACTTTTAATCTCCATCTGCTACGATCTCGACTCGCTTTCTTTGCTTCGTCCACACTCTCTTCATACAAACTAGCTGGTTAAGGGTACTTTTGATTTGGTCTTTCTTAAGAAGTTCAACAATTTGGTTAAGGTATGTTCTGCTTCGGTCTTCACCTTCAGTCGTCTTTCATCCATTCTCTCTATGTGCCCAAACCATCTAAGCATCCCTTTCTCAACTTTTGTCACGACGCCTTATTTTACTCCAAAACTTCCAGTTACAATAAATACTTGTAGACAATACAAGTATTTATCCTGATATAGAAATCTTCAAATCAAATTGCCCACATTGCCGTTGCAGTATTTGGGTTGTCATAATTGTTTGAGATGTTGTAGTGGGCTCAGTTGCCGAGATACGCCTTCGGAGTCAAATATGCGAGTTCGATATCCGCAATGCCTACTATATTTATACCAAGTATATTCATATAGGTGGCCGACTGGGACAACCAATCCGCCTTAAACTAATGAGGTATGTTATAGTCAATTCCTTCAGAAATCAAGGAACCCCGCGTTCAATAGTAGTCAGAACATACCTAAAAGTTGAAAATACAACAATTAATTTGCAATAATTGATGATTTTATTTTATAAATAAGAAATAAAAACAGTCGTTGCCAACTTATAATATTATTGCGTAACACATGAAAAATAACTTTTTTATAAAACGATTAAGACCTCATTTTAAAATCTCAAATTCCTGGTTAAGCATGCCATTACAACTTTTTAAAAATAAATTAATAAGACACCCGACAATGCGTGACAAAAACAGTTAATAGAAAATAGCTGCGTGCGGGAAAGAGAGAGGATGATGTCTAGAAAAGACTAGACATTGCTGGAACAGTTTCGAATTTTGAAATGCTAGAACTGTCGATCGTTTTTACCTATATAAAGAGATCGTTTTTACCTATATACCTTCGACGGTGCGTCGAAGGAGGAATTTTAAACAATTTAATAAGAAAGAAATAGTAGAAGAGAAGAAGTAGAAGTAAAGTGAAGAGTAGTAAAACTAGTGGCCGATTTCATTTTTCTGATCCCCGAATCCCCCAGTTCGTAACAATATTATTCTAAACAATATCTTTATTAAATTATTTTTATAAAGTAGAAAGAGAAAACTCAAATACCGAGTTCTCCATTAAGAAGCAGACGAAATAAATTGATGATAATAACTCCCGACCAGTGCCACCGCTCGGTTCCAGTCGTTAATTTCATTTCGTTGTATAATTACAGTTCTGTCATCTATTAAGTACAGTTAAAATATTATTCAACTATTAAGTCCAGACAGTATACTTTAGGCCTCAAGATCAATAAACGTCAGGTCAGGAAGTATCTTTGCCTAGCCGCCTGTCCGGTTATTAAGGTATTGGTGCACGGATACGCAACCCCGGCCTCCCAAGCTACTACCGTACCACTCCTTGTCTTCCAATGCTTTAGTATCATATCCCTATCATCCTGTCTAAATCCATCTTTCCTTTCCCCTGCCCTTTCCTTTCTTCTCTATCCTTTTCGCTTCCTCTCCGCAAATCCACGGTCTGCTGTGCCGACCGTCGCGGGATCGAGCACCCCGAGTACTATAGTGCATTACCTCAGCATGCGGGACTCTGCGGGGGCTGACCTCCATCCTCCCATGCGGCTCGTAGGATTAACTATGAGGAATTTTATTAAAACTAAGTTGTTAAAAAATGATGGTGACGTGGTTCGCCACCCATCACGTCCTGATTCGTCCCACGAGGGCGAGAAGCGACTAACAGCCGATTTGCTACCATGAATATGAGAGGAAGGATGGATGGCAATATGAATAAGGGTGGAGGAAGGTGTGCCGGGATTGTAGCGGATGTCGATCTGTGATCTCTACCTACCTCTACGGGAGACAGGCGTGACAATATCTATGTATAATAATACACGTTTATATATATGGAAAGTACAAAAATATATTGTTTAATTATTAAAACCTTTCAAAATCGAGAGATTTTCATCATGAACACTGATATTATTTCGCCACAGATTAACCTCATAAATAAGTCATTTAATGAACAAATATCAAGACAAGACTTGTTTGATATTACAGAGCGTAGAACTTGGGTATTTCGGCATATTTAAAACATTATATAGAAATATCTCGATCAAACATCGCTCCACTCGAAATTACGCTTCAGGCAAATAACGGCCTCATTACGTATAATATTCTTGAACCAACTTGAGTATATAAACGATATATCGTTGGCAATTTGCAAAATACATCCGCTCAAAAACATACTTTTATAAAAAATACAGTGTTCTTTTTTCGATGCTTCATTCTTGCAAATAATATGTTGCATTTTGTCATGTATTGTGTCTATTATCATATATATATATATATATATATATATATATATATATATATATATATATATATATATATATATATATATATATATATATATATATATATATATATATATATATATATATATATATGTATGTATTCACGCCTATCCCCCGCAGGGGTTGGCAGAAACCACAGAGCTCCATCCGCTACTATTCATCGAAGCGAAACGGGTCTCTCCATTGGTCGCTTCTCGCCCTCATGAGAATCAGGACGTGACGGGTGGCGAACCACTTCGCCGTCATTTTTCAAAAAATTAGGTATATTATTAATTGGTCTTAGTGAATCCCACGAGCCGCAAGGGAGGATGGAGGTCAGCTCCAGCAGAGCCCTGCATGCTGAGGTAAGGCACCTCTATGATCAGTAAAAAAGTATTATTATTTATTGTATATGACAAAAACAAATATACGAGATTTTTTTAAAAAATCCACCGAAAACTTTGTAAAGTTAAACATATAATTCCACTCGTATTACTAAAGCTCAGAATAACTGTCCTATTGATAAAGGAATTTATTTATAATAAATTTTTTGTATTACACGATTGACTTCAATAATCCAAAATAATAATGTTAAAATAACATTTATAATGAAAAACTCACTTCTTTAAAAAAATATTTATTTCCACAGAAGTGTAATACGTGAGTATAGTTTAGCAAAAATTGTCAGTGTGTTCGAAGTTCTGAATTTTATTACTACAGTTAGTGGCGAGTAAAATTGCAACTGCATGAGCTAGTCATTGGAGAAACCACATTTCAAATCATCTTTTCGAATCTCTAACCGTAACTTAGTGATCTACAGCTCACGAGCCCTTCCGACTGGGTTGTAAAGCCCCTGGAGCTAACAACGTTATTTCAAATAAACTTCACTGTTGATAACCCTGGTGGTAACATGGGATTTATGTGCATGTGGGCGTGGCATTTTCGTGGTGCGACGTGGCATATGCATGGTAGGACGTGACATTTGCGTAGTGCGACGTGGCATTTGTGTGGTGTGACGTGGCATTACCTTGGTGTAGTGTGTGCGCCGAGGAATTAGAATGTCAAACGTCCCACATCAAAGACGGACTGCACCATTTTCTCGCGTTATTATCATTATATACCATATGATGATATACTATATGACGAGAATATATTTACTTATATCCATACATAGAATCAGTGACCTAAAATAAATAATTTAAATATATTCGTTAGCTTAACAACGACTAAAAAGAAATACTGTTAAAGACAATTCTATACTATTTAAAAGTACTATTAAATTAGTCATTCGAGCAAAACAATCGTGAATAAATTCGCTTTGAGTTCGTTAATCTGTTGATGTGGCCCAGGCCGATTTTACACTTAGGTTGTTTTCACTGCAAAAACAAACTTCAAAGTAATTTTATTTATAGGCAGCCAGTCAAGCTGAAATCGAAAAAGATCACTTTAACAAAATATTTCAATCATATGTGCATGAAAGGGCCATATGTTCTCTCTTATTTTATCAAATCAATTCAATTCTTCGGTTAACTAATTCTATGTCTTTTGATATCAAATCAGATTATTGATTTGATATTAAAAGATACAGAATTAGAATAATCATCAATAATGATCCAAAACAAAAAAAAAATATTTCTTTTATATCCTCATCCACTAAGGCGTCATAAAAGTGACTTGACGTTTAAAAAAAGTATAAGGCTATATAATGGCTTACTTAATAATCAATCATGTTAAAAACAAGTTATAACAGTCAGATTTCAGCAGTATTGGTACTGACACGTATTTTTTATTTTTATGGATGGATTATATATATATAGGTTTATATGTAGGTCGATCTCAAATATATACATGGGACATATGGGACTCGACGGAGGATTTTCTGAAGTTGCGCTGTACTGCATCTCCGTGAGGGTCGGGCGGTGGCAGAAAATGAGTGTCTCTGCTCAATGAGTGGTGGTTTTGACTGAGCGATTGCCCATTTCCGTCTGTACGTACTGTTAATTAATATGTAATATGAAATAATTAAAATGAACATTAAACATTAAAATGAGATAAATTTATTACCTTCTGCAGTAACATACATGAATGTTACTGCAGAAGGTAATAAATTTATCTATCTCTGTTTATCTTTCAAATTTTAAAATAAGGAATGTTAGGAAAAGTAAGATAAAAATTATAAATTAATTATACATTAGTCAATATATCAGTACAGTATCGTACCATACCTTATAGATCTATCATTCCAATCTCACCCTAAGGCAACTAATATATCGGCAGTGTCATAATAATAATTCATCTGGCTCACGATTCACGTACTCCTGCACATGAAAAACCAAGTTCATGAATTATATAAGAACTATTCGTTTGTTTTATTCAGTTATATGTAGTAAGTCGCGTGGCCTAGTGTAGCCTCAGCCTTATAAAATGTAAGAATGCGACCCCTAATGATTTTATTACAGGGAAGCTTCGGCAATTACTTGAAAGGGTTGTATTAAATAGGAAATAATTTCCAAATAAGCGGTACACGAAATTAACGGTAGGGTAATTTTCGTGTACATTCCTTATTTAAATTTAGATAGGTACTTATTTCTGATGTTATATAAATATTCAGTGTACATAACGAAAACTCAAAAGCTAAAAATAATTAAACGGTCTCATAATTACCATGGGAAGAGAAACACTCGATTTTGTTCCGAACGGGGCAAAATTCGATCTTATTTCAAACTGTCTTCGCCGAAATGCATAATTGGTGAAGCCCTAGAGAATACCTACATTATAATTTCATTACACTTTTTTGCAACGGGCTGACGGCTTATGATTGAGGGCTTGCTACGCTGTTGGTGTCGTCGGTTTTATGCCACACAAACAGCAGAAACACGACACCTCATTCAATGCGGAGCCTTCGTTTAAAATTCCTTTTCAGTTCTACAAGCTTTAGTCTTACAGTGAATACAGTGCGTCTTTTTTGCTAGAACATACGTTTATTATAAATAATTTGTATACAGAATGCTTCTTGGAATATAAACTGTAATTAAAATAACATAAAGTTGTTAATCTAGAATCTTCTTTTTATTTGAGTGAAAACCTCATACATCATGTAAAAACGTGAGTCTTTTTTTAAAATAAGACATTTCTATACATATGCTTGCTATATAATTACATATGTATTCAATGTTCTTTTCAACCTGTACAATTTATTTAAATTTGATACAGTTAAAAATAAGTTCATCTACCCCACCTAGATGGTTAGCAGTTTACCATTGGTTTATTTAGGTATATTTACGAATATGTTGTTCATACCTTCATTAACTAAAAAAAACTAACTTTGTTGGCGCAGCGACCCAAAATGGATATTGGCCTCCGAACAGATCTTAAGCCACCGTGCCCTGTCCTGCGCCACTTCCTGCCAGTTGCAGATTTGAAGGTTGCGCAAGTCATCCCCCACCATGTCTCTCCAGCGGTACCTGAAGCGCCCCACAGGACGTCGTCCAGTTGGGCGATGCACTTACGCTCTCTTGACTGCGCGATCCTCCCCCATCTCCTCAACGTGGCCCAGCCAACGAAGTCGGTGAGCATTAGTCTCTCCTATTACATTGGTTTGTGCCACCAGATGCTGGATTTCGGCGGTTTTGCGATTTCGCCAACTGCCATCATTTCTTTTGGTTGGGCCCAGAAACTTTTCGTTCTGCGACTAGAAGTTTCTTCTCTTCATTTAGCGTTACTGTCCAAGCCTCCCAGCCATACGATAGAATAGCCCGAATAATTGTATTATAGATAAATTCTAATTCTCAGAGTAAATAAATACAAGCTTCTCAGTATACCTTTATTAGATTAACTCAATAATAAATTAATTAGGACGTATATATGATAGCAGTGTGTATTTTATCTAACAAACATATAAACACAACACCACCAACGAGAGATTCATTGGCAATTTTTTGGCTCTGCTGGGGCTGACTTCCATCCTCCCTTGCGGCTCGTGGGATCCACTAAGACGAATTTAATATGCCTAATTTGTCGAAAATGACGGTGACGTGGTTCACCACCCGTCACGTCCTGATTCTCACGAGGGTGAAAAGCAACCAATGGCGAGCCGTATCGCTGCGATGAATGGTAGCGGATTGAGCTCAGTGGTCTCTGCCAACCCATGCGGGGGATAGGCGTGAATATATATAAAATATAAATCGTTAAAAGAATCTTACGCCACCGTCATGTTCCAAAATAAATAAAAACGCTAAAGAGCTCTCATTTGCCGAATAAACACGACGTCTAAAGCCATCCGGAGGCACAGAGCGCGTGTAATATTATGCTCACACCAAATTACATATTAATCATGCCGGCTTGTTTCAAGAGCCATTGAACAAGGAGTCGCTCAACCAGTACAGTGATACGGAACTAATGAGCCGCTCTCGCGAATAATGTTTGGCCGTAAAAAACATGGCTTCCTGCATAATGTCTGTTTCCCAAGCTACACACATCCACATTTTGGCAAGAAATATTTAAATAGCTTCGTGAACTTTACATGCTTTTTCTGCTCCCTTGATGGCAGTACATAAATTATTCTATTAGCAATGTATATTTTAACTATTAAAAGTTTTTTTTAACTAAATATACATATGTACCATAAGCGCAACGAACTGTAATTAGTGGTAGAGCCACGCTGCAGACGAATACTCTATCAAGAATGGCATATTGTTTATCTGTAGCATGAATGCCGGCTCGCTCGAGGAAGTACCACATTTCCGGCGAAAACCGGCGTCTGAGTGGTTAGCTACCGAGCTTCGTAAAGTGATCGGCTTCAGTTCCGAAGGCCCAACACCCTCCTTCTTCCATCATGATCAGTTGTTGCAGCAACCTGTCATGTCCCATGATGTGACCCAGGTAAGCAACTTTTCTACCGATCTGCAAAAGTTCACGTTTTTACTTGACTTGTCGGAGAATCTCGTCATTGGCCACCTTTTGAGACCACTTACTTATAGTTAAAAGTGGGTAATTTTTTTATCTTTTTCTAGAACTATATATAAATATATGTATGTATGTGCAATTTATTTTATAGATCTTTTATAAATTTACAAAAATGTTCTGCTGGATATTTTGTATAAAGCTGTTTTTATTTAAGAAGCATTGACGAATCCTTAAACAATGAGCTAACGTCTTCGCAGATTCATGTTTATAATAAATTTTTCTGGCGACCTTATTGGCTCAAAGTTGACGCTACTGCTTTCGGAGAAGTGACTTCGATAGCAGTAGCGTAAAACGTGTGACCATTGGGTCACACGTTTTATTCCCACATCTGAATAACTACACGTATAGTTTGTATAGGCTTCAGATATTCATTTCAAGTCTGGATTTCTCAGTATTCCATCTTGACAAGCGTTGTGGGATAATTTCCTTTGCTGAAATGCGGCCCTTACCCAACATTAGAATAAATATTGGCTGCTAAAAGTAGACTTTTGAAAACAATTAAGTGACGATATTTTTATAATTTATTTTATTAAAAGTTAAGTATTTCATATTCAACTCAACATAAAGAGAACTGCTTAATTATAATTAAAAAAGCAAAATTTAAACAACATTTTGTAGACTCTAGTTCAACTTTAAAAGTATAACAGTTCTAGCTTTAAATGAATATTCATAATTGTTAAAGTTTGTTTACTAATTTTGCCTGGTTCGTGCCAGACAGATAATTAGCTGTAAATTATTTTAATTCAAAGTATCTTTCACGCCGATTTATTTCGTGAAATTTAGAATAAATTATCTTATAATACTTTTAGTAAGTTATTTTAGATCTGTATTATAATAATATAATTTATCCTATTGCAAATGTCTACGATAAAAATAATACATATCTACTTATACCCCGTTTTCTCACAAAGGTTCCGATGGAAAGACTTTTGCGTGTAGCATATTACGATATTACATATAATATCGGGTGTATCTAGCATAGTTAGATTTGCAAACTTAACTGCTAAGCAAAAAAGTATAACCAATGCCATCAATTCCTTTAAATTATAGAAGGAAATTTATTTTCTTATTATACGATTTAGCTAAGATCCGCGACAAGCGAACAAATAACAAAAAAATAGTGTGTGTTTTCTACTAGACCTGAGTCTGAGTCATCAGGTATAGAGTCTACTATATCTGATGGTGCCTCACGTTGAGGCAAAACACGTGTCGTGTGCAATGTGAAAAAGTGGTGGTGTGTGTTTGGTGTTGTTGATAGTGGTTGGGAGGTGGACAGTTGCTGACGGCCGATTTTCGGTAAGATTTAGTTCAAGTTCCCCGTAAATCCACTTCTGCTAGTAGAAAACACACATTATTATTATTTTTTTCTGTTTTTATTTGCTTCTCGCGCATCTTAGCTAAATAAAAGTTCTAACTGCCCAAATATTAATGGAGTCCCGCAAAGTAACGCCTGACTCCATTAATCATTTTAATGTTTAACCTTAATCTATGTATATTTTATGGATTCAATTAAATTCTTTATGAATAATGTATTAAATTTGTCTGTTAAATGAGCGAGCGCTTTACACGATTATAACAAAGCATATTGTAGTAAAAACACAAAGGAAATTATAATCAAATACAGTCGGAATTTCATATGAGATCTTGTTAAATATTTTCTAACATTTTCTCAATCCAATCTGAAACATCTAATGAAGATATAATAAAGAAAAATTATTAATGGAGTCAGGCGTTACTTTGCGGAAATCCATCACTATATGGACAGTCAAAAGTTTTACTTAGCTAAGATCCGCGACAAGCAAAACAATAATAGAAAACTAATAATGTGTGTTTTTCCGTTGGGTTAAGTGGATTTATATCGAACTTAAACCAAAAACTTACCGAAAATCGGCCATAAACTCTCCACCCACCAACCACTATACACAACACCAAGCACACATTATCACTTTTCCATCTTGTAAACGACAAATGTTTCGCCCCAACACAAGGCATCTTCAGGTATAGTACTCTACGGAAGACAACCGAAAAGTGACTTTTCGGTTGTCTTCCGTAGAGTCTACTATATATATATTAATAATAATATAATATAAGCTTTTATTCGGATAAATACATAATATACTAAAATAATCTTATACTACCTTGTTATCTGTTTGTCTAATGAAAAATGCCTCTTCCAACGTTTTCCATTGACTCCTATCCCTGCTTCTCACTGATGTCGCAAAAAAGCAGTAAGTCCATATTTTATTACCTTACTTTTATTTATATCATCGGCCTCATTATCAGAACTTGGAACACCACTGACTAATAAAGCGGCTACTTTGTCACTGAGGGTTTCATAATCCTATAGTAAGGTAATTAAAGATCGGAATTTTCTTAGTATTTCCTTAGTCTTCCCCTACCGACACTTCTACCCACAACCACAGCATAAATTTCTTCCATCCACTCTGTGTCCAATACCATTTAAGCATCTCTTTCTCAACTTTCAGGATACCTTCTTTTACTCTAGATCGCTCTCTTATAACTTCATTTTTTATTTGAGAAAAGTAACCTAACTAAAGGCCAGGTCAAAAGTACACTTAATCGGCGGGCAAAGCAAGTGTGCCGGCATCGTAGGAGATGGAGATCTGTGGTCTCTGTCTCTGCCTACCCCTGCGCGAAACAGGCCTAATCATATGTATGTATCTAATCTTTTTAGAATGATCAATACGTTAATAATAAAAAACAGTGGATTAGTAATCATTTTTGCTTTTCTTTGTATCCTTTTTATATAAAGCAATATGACCTTTAATCAAAGAGAAAGGCATGTGACACAAGATTGATTAATACTATTCCTTTGAGATGTGACCTGGCCAGTTTGGGGGTGGAGCGAACATCAGGCTCGAATATCTTGTATGGACCAAAGATTATACTACCTTATTGCTTCAACACAATTGTATTAGGAATATGTGAAATCCTGTTATGAATAGGAGGTATATAATATAAGTTTTAGACAATTAGGATAATTGCTTGGCTCTCATGGAAAATTATGATATGATTTGTCAGGAAATTTAAATGGTCTAATAATGATTCATCAAATGACTAGATAGTATAATTTTTCACACCCCATAATATTATGTCCTCCTATTATGCTGCGGGAATCCAACTCGTAACCATTGACTGCGTAAGTACTAGCTTCGCCCCTAAGTTAATTTGTTCTTTTTTATTTATTTATTTTATTTTATTTTATTTATGACAATTTACAGTGAAATTAGATTGAGCATAGTATGTCTCATTAAGCAGGGCCTTGCTGAGACCTTTCGATTCAGTTATTATTCAAATTTAGAAGACATATATAAATACACATAAATAAGTACATACATACATAACATATATATTTATACACACATACATACACATAAAATATACATATCTATGCATATAATAAAATAACATAATATAAGTGCACGCAAGTGATGCTACTGCTCTGTAAAAATCATATCAATTTAGTTATTATTTCAAAATTTGAAAGAAGCAAAACCAAAATCTTCTTCTATCCATGGCAGATAATAAGTTTTTTTTGCTTTTCTATCAACTAACATGAGTGACGTTGTGCTTTTATTTCATTTTCATAATCTGATACTATTATTATTTATATTATTTAATTGTGGTGGCGTATTATACAATACAGTTCTATTAAGGCTTATAAGTGAAGCGATACGAAATAAATGCATCGTGACCTTTTAAGTAGACTGAAAAACTCCATAGAAGGTTTTGATAGAATAGCCACCATTTTATTAAGACGTAACGTGACAAGCTGAATAAATATTTCAAGAGATTTGATTTTATTGTAATTTAATTGACACTGGCATAATAGTTTTAACTAATTGCCATTAAAGAAAAAAAAAATATTTTTTGACATTGTCAAAATTCCTGTAAACTATTCCAAATATACTAATAATGCTTTATTTAGTTTAGTTAGATTGGACAACTAGATTACAATAGAATTAGGCATAGTTCAATGGTATATAGTAGGAGTGGTCTACTTCATTAGACCTAAGATCTACTGTTTACTAACTAAACTGTATACGCTTTGCCAATTAATAAACATAAACAGTACTACTTACTACATAAACTGAACATAAAATTGTATTTAATGGTATTTTAATTGATTAAATTAAACAATATTCAATTAGTATTTTTTTTACTAAGACGGAAAACAACAAAACCAACTCCTGTGGACGGTTCTTAAATAAATTTTAAAAAGATACATCTGCAGTTTCCTTAGTATTATTAAAAGTATGTTTTTTTTATGGGATAGGAAGGCGAGAAACGTGTCACCTGATAGAAAGCAATCAACGCCGCCCATAGACATCCGCAGCACCATAGGCAGTGCGGAAGCGTTGCTGACCTTTAAGGAAAGTGTCATTATGGGAGTGGTAGAGGGATGGGGAGGGTATTGGGCCTCCGGAAGTCGACACCTCACCGTAGAAGCGCGGTAGCTAAACTACCACTCAGACGCCGGTTTTCTGCGGGAGTGTGGTACTTCCCCGGGCGAGCCGGCCCATTCACGCTACAGACAAATATTATACCATTCTTGATAAAGTATTCGTCTGCAACGTGGCTCTAGCACTACACTGAATGTCTAAGGGCAGTGATGATAAATTACATGAAACATTTATTTTTAATATTAATTATACTGCTAGTGCGGCTTTTATTGCTATAAGCTTAAGACGACGAATTGTCTCAGTTGCGCGGTTGCAGCCTACCAGATATATGACCTACAGAAATTCATTCTGAGTCTTGTTACCCCGCCAATACGCATTGGACAAGCGTGGTGCGTTAACGTCCGATCCTCTAGAAATGGGTAGGTCCATGACCAGCAGTAAGATATATACAGGTTGTAAAAAAAAAGCTTTAATTTGATGTATTTTGGCGTCGATTTGTCCTTTGGTCGAGTAACAAGACTACATTAAACATTATTCACCTGTGTTCGCGTCAAGCACCAAATTATTTGTCAATTATAAACTTGTTGACGACCGAACGCCGTGCGTTTTCCAATCGTACATACAGTTCGAATTTCAGAATTAATTGAACCACATCAGGGCCTCTAGTATTATTGTCAACTAGTTAGGCGCTAGTGACACGAAGCGAAACAAAGGTACATTTATTTTTGTTCGCTCGCCTAACTATCACGTCTCTTCATAGTTCGGTTCACACCATGAACGGCAGAGCTAAACTACGCCAGCGACTTTTTCGATGCACCAACTCTCTATGTAACCAACTACCTCCAGCGGTATTTCCCAACCGATACGAAATCGGAATATATCCCATAGGGGTAGCCTTGATCAGGATCAGTCATCTTGGTTAGCTGAAAATGAGCAATTGTATCGTCTGATGGAAAGCTCCACCAGACGATGCAGATGTATCTTTTTAAAATTTATTTAAGAACTGTCCACAGGAGTTGCTTTTGTTGTGTTTTCCGTATCGTCTGATGGATAGCTCCATCAGACAATACAATTGCTCATTTTCCTTCCTGCCTTTCCCCAGCGATGCGAACTATGTGAGCTGGGAAAACCTACGATCCTAGCGACGTGAAGTGTCGCCCTCACTCACGAGGGTGAAGAAAGGCCCTGTACGTGACTCCATAGTATCCAGTGGTCCACTTCATTTAGTGAGTTTACTTTCATTTAACTCTCAAAGTTGGGCAACACGAGCGAAATTAAATCTAGCTTTAATAACTTTGTACCTTAAGCATTGCTATATAATAGGTTGGGGAAAAAGTTTATTTACATTTAATTATGCCATTTTGTTCGATAACTTTGTGCCATCTTGTAGGTAAGAAGTAGTAAGTAGTAACATGACACCGTTGTTGTAGAAATATTGGGGCTTCTGATAAAAAAAACACGACAAGTAATTTTGGCAATCCTCTCTTGATGTTAATCTCACACTGCCTAAAGCATTCTGCAGAGACCGAAAAAGGTGGAAATCTGAAGATGCAAAGTCAGGACTGTATGGCCGATCCATTAACACCTCCCAGTCGCATTCTATATGCGAAAAGTCTAAAGTGGTAGAGCCACCCTGCAGACGAATACTTTGTCACGAATGGCATATTATTTGTCTGTAGCATGAATGGGTCGGCTCGCCCGGGGAAGTCCCGCAGGAAACCGGCGTCTGAGTGGTAGCTTAGCTACTGCGCTTCACACGGTGAACGGCTTGAATTCCCGAGGCTATACACCCCCCTCCCACTCCCACTCCCATAATGTCACTTTTCTTTAAAGGTCGGCAACGCGTCAGTCCTGCCTATATCCCTGCGGATGTCTTTGGGCGGCGTTGATTATTCTCCGTTAGGTGACACGCCTGCTCGTTTGCTTTCCTATCCATTAAAAAAAATTAAATAAATAAGAAAATACTTTTTCCCGACCGACCTAATATAAACCCACTCTTTGATTTTGCAATGAGTTCATAATATTGATCATTCACTAATTAATGAGATTCAAAGCGAAGTTTGCTGTGGTTACAGACATAGAATAGATCCATTCAATTTTTTACGTTGGTATTGAAGGTGACGTAATCATGATCATTTAATGAGGTGGTAGTGGCTTCAACAAGGCTTCTCTATCCATTTATTTCTGTGGCAATCCTACTATACTAGACTACAGTCAGTAATGGAACACTTAATACATGCTTTGATGTCTGGTTACCTTGTGGGTATCGGCTGCTAGGACGATGTCCTTCATATTTGGTATATATATATATATATATATATATATATATATATATATATATATATATATATATATATATATATATATATATATATATATATATATATATATATATATATATATATATATATATATATATATATATATATATATATATATATATATATATATATATATTTAACAGCCCATGGCCCATATATGTGCTGAGCACAGGCCTCTCCATTTCTGGAAGAGCTTGGTATATGCTAGAATAATAATACCAATCCGTTCTAGCAAAACACGATTGGTAAAACAGATTACGACTATGCATAAAGTGACCATACGTCCCATTTTCCCCGGGACTGTCCCTTTTTTCGGCCACCGGTCGCGTTATGCCCAAACAAAAATCCGGGACGCCAAATAGTCCCGTAACTTCTGTCCGCGACTTCACCCGCGTGCAATTCAGTTTATTGTGTCCTATCGTGCGTCTTATGACAGCTATTGTTCCGGTATAAAAAGAAGCCCATGTTTGACCTTATACCTTCATATATCTCCACTATCCAAATTTTATGAAAATTGCTTTAGCCGTGAAAGCGTAACAGACAAACATATAAGACTTTCGCGTCTCGTTTTGAGTTAAACAAAGGGTCATTTTAACTATGCCCTAATACTAAGAGAGGTTAGTTTTAAATAGTAGACTGTAAAGGTTTTATTGAAAGGAAGGATATTTTTTATTTATTATGTATATTTTTTCGCAATAGTTTTAGCACCTATTTGAGAAATTTTTCGAGGTCGGTCAAATACGTACGTAGTAATAATATGCATTAAATTATTTTTAACACAAGGAATAAGTTAATTTTGAGTCCCAAATGTGATTCTAAAGACACTTTCTTATTTCTTGCTTACATTATGAATAATATGGATCCAGTGAATTAGATAATTCACCTATGTACACATGTACATGTACACTTTTGCCTGTTGTGTAACAAATATTAGGTCGGGGCAAAAGTATTTTCGTATTGTTCATACAAAGGAAAATATTTTTTTTAGATATATTTATAATATGTATGTGCCGTTTTGATCGATGACTTGTTGCCATCTTGTGGGTAGTGTCATGATCCCATTCTCTCTTTAGGAAGTTAGCTTTATGCTTCCTAAAGAGTTCTGCAATGACCGAAAAAGGTGCAGATCTGATGGAGCAAGGTCAGGACTATACGAAGGATGCATCAACACATCCCAGCCAAGCTCTTTCAATTTTTGCTGCGTGGCTATAGATGAGTGCGGTCTGGCGTTATCATATCATTTCTCTCAGTGAGATCATGTGGTACCCAAATGTCAAGTTTTTTCTTGTACCCAGACTTTCGAGGTCCGTAAACCGCACAAATTTTATTCGCGGCGTTCGTCACATTTTTACCTTTTTTGTAATAAAAGTTTAAAATGTACCGAATTTTTTCGTCACATTCGTTCATTTTGCTTGCTTGAAAAACAATTGAAAAATAGCGAGAACTAGTTTCTTTTTTTATTTATTGCATCTTCAGAATGACACATTTAATATGGTATTAAAACCAGCCAGTTACACTCAGTACAGCCAAAGAGGTTTGATTACTAATAATGCATTCAAAATACGAAAATACTTTTGCCCCGACCTAATATATATATATTATTCAATCGGTCATTTGAATACAGATATTAAAATCTTCTGATGCATACAGATATTAAAATTGAAAAAAAAATACTAAGCAGCATTATTACTTTATTAAGAAATTATTTATAGTTCTCATTTATTAAAGGTCGGCAACGCTTCTGTTATGTTTATAGCACTGCGGATTGTGGATGATGCGTTTGCTCCTTTGCCTTTCTATCCCATAAAAAAGTCAAAGCACAGTCGGTCAGGATCGAGCTTTCGATCTGAGGTCGTAAGTTCGTATCTTCCATTGGACTATTGATGTAAACCTTTTCCTAGCACAAGCACTATTATTTAAGCTGAAACGGTTCACAACAATTCTATTAATATTAAAACGGTAATAAAAATATATAAGTAGAGAAATCCTGGAAAGTATGAAGAATTGTTTATCAAAATATCCGATACAATAACAGAATAAATCTCATTCTTGAGTTTCAATATGCAGCAAAACAGAACACAATCAAGCAATCCAATCGAGTGTTCATTAAAAATTCTGTTTCAATGGATACAGTGTGATTACTGTGCTGATGATGTATTCGTCTTCAAAACATTCCGTGCCAAGTTGTTTTTCTCCGACGACAAGTTTGGGAAAAACAACTTCAGGACATTTTATGTTTTAATCAAAGATATTATCACATTAGCTTGTTAAGAGTTGTTCTACTTATGCTATTATTATGTACCATAAATGGTACACAATAACTGTTATGGAGATGGCGAAATATATGAATATACTATTGCAAAAATAAACTATGTATATGTATGTATGTATATTTGAATAAATGGTACACGTGGCTCGAAACAAGTTAATAAAGATAGCATAAAATGTGCTATCAAAAAGGTCACTCTCGGTTGTCTTCCGGAGAGTCTACTATACCTGACGATGCCTGGTAAAGTTGTAGTGTGTGTTTGATTCTGTGTGTAGTGGTTGGTGGGTGTAGAGTTGCTGACGGCCGTTTTTCGGTAAGCTTTTGGTTTAAGTTCCAAATAAATCCACTTCATCCAGCAGGAAGACACATTAATAATTTTCTGTTATTGCTTGCTTGTCGCGGATCTTAGCTAAGTAAAACTTTTGAATGTCCACATAGTGATGGATTTATGCTAAATAATGCCTGACTCCATTAATAATCCTTAGATTGTAAGCATATTCAAGGATATGAATAAACATTAAAATATCAGAAGAAATTCGTTATATAATAATTTTTACTATTTTTATTTATTTATATTCTGGTTGTACTGTTTTGAAAACATTTTCTACCAGTCAACCTTTTGATTGATGGAAAACATTTTTCACGGTAGGTATCAAATAAATAAAAATATATAATTAAATATATATAGTCACATTCATACATATAGTCACGCCTGTCTCCTTGTAGGGTTAGGCAGAAACCACAGATCTCCATGCACTACGATCCCGACACACCTTCCTTGCTTCCTTCACACTGATCCATCTTTTCATTCATCCTTCCTCTCACACTCATCTTAGCGAAACAGCTCTCCGTTCATCGCTTCTCGTCCTCGTGGGAACCAAGACAGGTGGCGAACCACGTCGCCGTCACTTTTTAACGAATTAGGTATATTAAGATGCGTCAAAGTGAATCCCACGAGCCGCAAAGGAGGATGGAGGTTACCCCTAGCAGAGCCCCGCATGCTGAGGTAAAGCACTATAGCACCCAGGGGAGCCCGATCCCAGGACGGTCAGCACGCTTACGACTAAGGTCGCCCCTAGCCACGCATCCCTTGACACGGCAGACCGTGGATTGGCGGAGAGGATGGGAAAAGATGGATTTAGACAGGATGATAGGGATATGATACTACCGCAACGGAAGACGAGCAGTGACACGGTATAGTAATATATACATAAAAATGTATTTTTTTAATATTTATGAAAAATATCTTTCGACGTCATCAAATATATATTGAAGATCACAACAGCAACTTCTTGGAATGGGGAAATAGAAGGCAATGTACAATAACATTGTTATTTCGCTGTTCGCAGCCGACACGGGAACACAAATATTTATAACGTAAATAAGGCTTTCAAGCGAGGGGTGTATGTAACAATATGAATTCCATTCAAGACAATATTGTCTTTCGAAAACAACACCCTTTGTTCAGGTGTGTTTGTCGCTTTTATAATTCGAAGTTCATTGGCGAGATAATATCGTTGTTCGACCTAATTTTGTATTTGAATTCATATCCAAATAACTTCTCACTTTTAATGTGAATAATCTAAAGTATATCCAACGGATACCATGAAAAACTTCGTATTTACCACAAAAAATATCTATTTTTATACCTATAGTGTTTCATAAAAAGTTCTCAAACTATGAAATTCTAGCGCTGCGGAGAGATGTCTCATCTCTCAGCATTTTTTACCGCTTCTATCATGGGGAGTGCTCCGAGGAATTATTTGGAATAATTCCCGCCGCCGAATTCCACAACCGCACTACTCGCCGTAAAGAAAAATTTCATCCCCACTATTTAGATGAGTAGCGATCGACTACGGTGCGTTTCTCCCGTAACTTCTTTCCACGCACCACCAGTTTGTGGAATATATAGCTACCCTCGGCAGTTTTTTCCGAACCGCTACGACATTGGAACCTTCAAAAAACAAGCCTATACATACCTAAAAGGCCGGCAACGCTTCCGCGACTCCTGCGGTGTCGCAGTTGTCCATGGGCGGCGTTGATTGCTTTCCATCGGGCGACACGCTTGCTCGATTGCCCTCCTATCCCATAAAAAAAATGAAATAAAATCAGTTTTTTTTATTACTCCCGTAAAATTTACTCATATATACTTTCGGATTCTAACAATTTAGCCGAAATTATGCTATACTATAATCTAACGATTAATTGACTCAGTAGTAGGTCCCACGGAATCAATGGTCGCAAGTTCGATCCCCGCATCGGAATAAATATATTTAGCCTACAGATATTTATACGGAGTCTGATAATCCCGCCAATTTTCTCCAGAAATGGGGAGGCCGTGCTCGGCACTGGGACATGTATGGGCCCTAAAAACAAAATGCTTTACAACTTGCGTTGTTTTAACCTTGGGGGCACAATCTGTTTAATTTCTTAATTTTCACACAGCAGCACCTCTGAACGGTTTGTTTTTCAAACACTAAACTAATATGATATTACTATATTATTGGTAGATGCAAGTACTACAAAAAGTTTATGTATACAATAATCAGTAATACAAAATTAATAATCTGCAATGGCGTGATACAATTCGAAACATTCTGGTAGATGTAAGGGAATGTAAGTTTTAATTTTTTTTGCCACCTCTACAAGGTTTTCAAGGTGTTAATATTGATGCTGTTAGGTCAATGTGTTTTCGAAAATGAGCCCCATGCTTCGCGTGCAGCAGCGTGACTCGAAAGCTGCGCGAGCTTTTTTAGGTTTTCGGCTCGAATATATTTCGATTGAAATTCGACGTAGGCAGCGGTTGACGAATTCCGATAACATCATAAACTGTTTAAGACGATATACTACCATAGTATGGTACTTCCCCGTTCGAGCAAACCCATTTGTCCCACCATGGCTCTACCGCTATGAAATGAAAATGAAATATACAAAAATGGATGTAATAACAGATTTATAAATAGATTGGCAGTCATCCATTAAATCCCTATAACAGCATTTGGGTGACCGTTCTGCTTTACCCGCGTAACAGGGATGTGCATCAATCATCCACATACAATGTGTTATATACATATTATATATGTACATTTATGTAACTTCTATTATTTGAACCAAAACGAAAATTCTCTCCTGATTTATTATTTAAACCATGGCGTACTTTTTACTTAATTATATGTATACTTAATTATAATAGAAAATATCGTTTACTCGTAACACACCTGTTTTACACAAGAACTTAAATACTTATAAGACTAAATTAAGATTAAATTGAAAATATAGAAGATAAATAAAAACCTAACCTTAGAGGTGCCACAAAATGGTTTTTACTCAGTAATCGAGGTGCTCTGTAATTTTTTTTTTGGGTTAGGAAGGCAAACGAGCAGGCGTGTCACCTGGTGACAAGCAATCAACGCCGCCCATAGACATCTGCAGTGCCATAAGCATTGTAGAAGCAGCCTTTAAGAAGAGTGTAGGATTGTTTTATGAAGGTTCCAATATCGTATCGGTTCGGAAATACCGCTGAAAGTAGATACTTTACAGATCATTCTACAGGGTAGTGGTACGTGGAAAGAAGTTTCTAGAAAAACGCACCATACTGAATCGCCACTAATCCAGATGGTGGGAATGAAACTTTTCCTTGTGGCGAGTTGTACTATAGTGAAATTCAGCGGCTGGAATTATCCCGAAAATTTCCTTAAAGCAAACCTCATGTAATTTATGTGGACAGTCAAAAGTGTTACTTAGCTAAGATGCGCGACAAACAAAAGAAAATTAATAATGTGTGTTTTTTCTGCTGGATGAAGTGAATTTATTTGGAACTTCCGAAAATCGGCCATCAATTCTCCACCAATCAACCACTCTACACAACACCAAACACACATTACCACTTTTCCACGTTGTAAACGACACGTGTTTCGCCCCAACACGAGGCATCTTCAAATATAGTAGACTCTACGGAAGACAACCGAAATGTTTTGGTTTGGTGTTGTGTAGAGTGGTTGATGGGTAGAGAATTGATGACCGATTTTCGGTTAGTTTTCGGTCTAAGTTCTTCTTCCATTCTAATCCACTTCATCCAGCAGAAAAAACACACATTATTAATTTTCTTTTGTTTGTCGCGAATCTTAGCTAAAAAAAACTTTTGACTGTCCACATAGTGATGGATTTCCGCAAAGTAACGCCTGACTCCATTAGTAATCTCATATAATTTGAGCATACTTAAACACATAAAAAAGGAAGGTTCAAATTATCACATATTAAAAAGTGGACTTATACAAAATGATGTCAACGTCTGTTCAAACACGGATTATGCAAGCCCGTCGCCGCCGCGCCAGTGATACGGGACTTATAAGCTACTTTCCCGTACAATGTTGGCTAAGTCTTAAGTAGTGACTTACTTTTAGCATAATTTCTGCATATATTGCATTAGTCTTGAGTGACTCAGTACTCATTAGTCTACTCTAGTAAGGCTGTTTATAAATCATTTTATTCTTTTTAAATATTAATATAAATAAGGAACATTGATCTCAATAACTCAGAGATGAGTCAACAGCTGCAGATATTTTTTTAAAGAAATCCACCATTTTTTATATTACTACATTTCTTGTCAACCATTCAAACTAGACTTTAGTTATTTATAACTCCTCGCCACAGAGCCAATTGGTCGACCATTACTAGCTTACTAGTCCTAAAACAAATCTAATTTCTCAGGGTTCAATAACAAAGTAAAAGTTTTAAAAGACAATACGTTAGGATAATCTTGGATCCCAACAAACTCTTTTAGTTTGCCTTTTTCTACGCCCTTACACTTTAGGCCACGTCACAGGGGAAAAGTATTGTATTAGTAAATCCTTTTACATTTTATATAAAAGGAAATCAAGTGCACAATTTTAAAGAGAAGAAACATTTTATAGGATAACCAGAAAACGAGTTGGTTTTTTTTACGTATATTCGTGAACGCGGATTTTTTTTATGGGATGGGAATGTTGATGAAACGTTCAGGCATGTCACCTGATCGAAAGCAATCAACGCCACCAATAGACATCCGCAGCGCCATAGGCAGTGCGGAAGCGTTGCCGACCTTTAAGGAAAGTGTCATTATGAGAAAGGACAGGTAAGGGAAGGAGGGAGGGAGGGGGAGGATATTGGGCCTCCGGGATTCTGACTCACCGTACAAAGCGCGATAGCTAAACTCAGACGCCGGTTTTCTACAGGAGTGTGGTACTTCCCCGGGCGAGCCGGTCCATTCATGCTACAGACAAATAATATGCCATTCTTGACATAGTATTCGATTGTAGCGTTTTGGATTTCTTTAGGATTCTACATCTTCCATCCGATCTCTGGTTTGAGCCAATAATCAAGACTAAAAATTCATTATTTGCACACTTTCGCTAGCATTCCAATATATTTGCCAAACGTTGGCCAAACTCTAGTTGATTTCTCATCGTACTTCAAATGCGAACGTCAGTATTAATTAAACCACATCTTCGATGGCGTAGCACGGCGTTATCAACTAATTGAGACTGAACTGTAAGCCATACATACAATAATCTAGTGTTGTCGCGCAATGATTATTGCTGTTTCACTAATCAATGAGATTTAGAGCAAGATAGCTTTACAATATCATATCAAACAGACCGAATATTCAACTGCAAACAACTTTAATTATGCACAACTCAATCATTATAACCAAGCAGCATACGCATACAAGTCACCTATCATGTACAATCTGGACATCTATTGGGTCCTCATACGTTGACAAAAATGAAGATGGAAAGGGCATACTCTCCGGCGCCTCACCAGTCATAGCCCCAAACAAGCCCTCGAATAAAATCCGCTGGGGAAAAGAAAATATGAGCGCCCAAAACAAACTTGGCAGCGTACTGTGACGGCTGAAGTGCAGAAGATGGGCCTATCCTGGAGCGAAGTGAAACATATCTCAGACAGGTCGAGAAGGAGAAACGTCGTGTCTGCCCTATGCCCTACCAGGGGGGCTTAGGACTCTGAGAGAGATCAAATACAATCGTCAGCTATAATAGCTAGCGGAAGTTTACTACTAGAAAAAGGTCTTCAAGAAGACATACCACCTAGTCCAATCTTAATGCATCCAGTATCTGCCTGGTTGAGCACCTATTCAGTTCACCGTGTTAGGATGAGCTTCCTAGATCTCTTTTCTTCTTCTTTTCCGGTTAATATGAGTTTCAAATTATCGGACGACCTCCGCGCAATATAGCCCAAACATTAAAGACCTCTGTCGAGGCAAATTCACGATAGTCTCTATACTATTTGAGGTTCAGTTGTTATATTTTAATTTTATACGGAGATACCATAGGGAGTGCTTTGGAAATTTGTTTGGAATAATGCCGGCCGCTGAATTCCACTACCGCACAACTCGCCAAAAGGAGTGGTTTTTCCCCACCATCTAGTAAAAAAACGATGTAACAGGATACGTTTTTCCTGAAACTTCTTTACGCAGTTCACTACCCTGTGAAACCAGCTACCTCCGACGGTGTTTCGTATCAATGCGACATTGGATTGACAAAAACAAGTCTACGCATTCCTCAAAGGACGCCACAGCTTCTGCAATGCCTATGGCACTGCGGATGTCTATGTGCGGCGTTGATAGTTTTACATTGGATGGCAAACCTACTCGTTTGCCTACCTGTGCTATAAAAAAATATTTAATTTATTATTAGGAATAATTCCCGCCCCCGAATTTCACAACCGCACAATTCGCCTTAAAGAAAAGTTTCATCCCCACCATCTGGATGAGTGGTGATCTATTACGGTGCGTTTCTCTCGAAACTTCTTTCCACGCACCACCACTCTGTGGAACCACCTGCCTTTGGCGTTCTTTCCGAACCGATACGACATTGGCAACTTCAAACAACAAGCGTACACATACCTAAAAGGCCGGCAACGCTTCCGCGAATCCTGCGGTGTCGCGGTTGTCTATGGGCGGCGTTGATTGCTTTCCATCAGGCGACACGCTTGCTCGTTTGCCCTCCTATTCCATACAAAAAAAAATAATATAAAAATGAATTTTCAATTCATATCGATGAAAACATTTTTGTGTTTATTTTAAAATGGAACAATACAAACCCTATCAATGTTTTCTATGAAAATAAACACACTGTACAAACTGGAACGAATATCTGAGTTAATCTGTGCACGCCTGTGTTTTTTTTCGATTAATCTCACTCCTTCAACAGAATGTAAGCGCACGGCTTTTCCCGCCCCGTACGTTTTCATTATAATGGATTTTTTTAACCAGTTTTATCGGTAAACGCAAACTGTATATTTTTTTCACTTATCAGCGAATCCGTTGATGGATTTGTGCATTAATTTTAAAAAAAAGTTTTATTTATAGTAAAACAAGCAAACGAGCATGCGGAAAGCCTGATAAAAATGAATGTTTATATATACAGATGAAAAATAGAGTCAAGCGTCACTTTGCCCGAAATCCATTATTCAAATGAAGAGTCAACATTTACCTTGGTAAGATCTGCGAATATTTTTTTTATATATATATATATATATTCACGCCTATCCCCGCAGGGGTTGGCAGAGACCACAGAGCTCCACCCGCTACCATTCATAGCAACGAAACGGCTCTCCATTAGTCGCTTTTCGCCCTCGTGAGAATCAGGACGTGACGGGTGGCGAACCACGTCGCCATCATTTTCAACAAATTAGGTATATTAAGGGAGGATGGAGGTCAGCCCCAGCATGTCTGCAAATAACAAATTCGAAAAATAATTCTGTGTGGATACGCACCGGTACAAACACAAGACCATCGTTCAATGACGTACATGTGACGTATTAGAATTAATATCCTTATTTAATTTGTGCAGTAGACTAAACTTTATTTTATATGACTTGTGGCGCCATCTGTTGACAGATGAAGTAAAAATAATGTTGGTTTATATTAAATAGTTATTACTGAAATTTGTTTCAAATAAATTATTTCTTTTACACAAAATCCAGTTACAGTTATTCTAGTTGCATTTTGAATATTAAGTTATAGTTAAGAATTGTTTTCTATCTAACTTATTGGCGCAGCGACCCAAATTGGATCTTGGACTCCGAACAGATCTTATGCCACCGTGCCCTGTCCTGCGCCACCAACGAGGATGACCTGCGCAACCTTCAAGTCTGTAACAGGCAGCAGACTTGAAGGGTGCGCAAGTCATCCTAGATCATGTCTCTCCAGCGGTACCTGGGGCGACCAATATACACTCATTTGACTGCACGATCCTCCCCCATCCTCTCAACGTGGCCCAGCGAACGAAGTCGGTGAGCCTTAGTCACTCCTATTACATTAAGTTGGACGACTATTTTTTCAATTTTGCCAACTGCCATCACTTTTGATTAGACCTAGGATCTTTCGGAAGACTTTTAGTTCTGCAACTAGAAGTTTCTTTTCTTCCTTTAGCGTTAGTGTCCAAGTCTCACAGCTAGTCGTTAGAATAGGCCGAATAATCGTAATATAGATTCGGAGCTTTGTCTTTATACTGAAAAACTTGGACACCAATTGATTTGGACAAAATTGTTTTGCAGTAAGTTTATTTGTTTGTTATACAAGATGTAGCTATATTTGAGCAAATCTATTTTAATATTTATCGCTACATTCTTGATTCATTGTTTACTGTCTATGTTTGCCTTCTCGATTTTGTGTATAAAAGCTGAAATTCAGTCTAGACGAGATTCATTCTAATTCCAATCGTCGTCGCCGAAATATACAACGCCTTTTATTCAATACGAGGCACCCTCAAATGCTATAATACATTCTACGGAAGAAAACCGTTGTCTGAAAATATTATTTTTTATAAGATTACCTTTTAATAAAGCATACATCCATTTGGTTGATTTGAGGCATAATGCCAGAATACAGTGTTAAAACTAGTCACGTTTATCAGACTCGATAACCTTTGGACTAAACGAGTAGTAGAGACCGAGTCTTGACGTACATAGTGTGAGACGTTCCCCGGGCTAGAGGGATCAATGCTCTGTGACTGCAGCGAGCTGGCATAAAATGAATACGTGAGCCCTTGATCGATCTAGCTGATACCTCTTAAGGTAGCCCTATATCCAGTAGATGAATACTCCAAGCAATTGATGTCAATTATTGTAAAAAATCGTCATTTTTTTTATTCTTTTCATTATTATCTGTCTTTTTTTATACCGTATATATTCGGACAGTCAAAAGTTTCACTTAGCTAAGATCCGCGACAAGCAAAACAATAATAGAAAATTAATAATGTGTGTTTTCCTGCTGGATGAAGTGGATTTATTTGGCACTTAAACCAAAAACTTAACGAAAATCGGCCATCAACTCTCCACCCACCAACCACTATACACAATACCAAATACACACTACCACTTTTCCACCTTGTAAACGACGCGAGTTTCGCCCCAACACGAGGCATGTACATATGTCATCAAAGATCTTCCGGGAAGGGTTTGTAAGATATTCATATTTCACCCTGAATTAAGTGGAGTCTCATCATTCTTCATCGGCAGATTTAATCGCAGTTTTCTACCACGAACTTAGATACGACTTACCAGAACTTTCCACGTAAATAAGACAAGAGGCATTCAAAAGACCAGCGTATGTATTATGGCGTGCCCGCCGTACTTCTTCACGGCGACACCATCTCGGGTGTCGCCGTGAAGAAGTTAAGGGGTTTTTATCTTCCAATAAAATTCTTCAAAACTATATGAATTTATTTTTCCATTTTATAGACAATTATATCTTATTCATATAGGTTATTATATTTGACACTTTTCGGCACATATATAAAATGTAAATATTTTATATATGTGCCGAACGGGTGACATGTCTATATATAAGACGTCAATCGAACTAAATTTAAACTTAAAAACTATTTATTTTTAATTTCAAATAACGAATTTAAAAAGAAATAATATAAAAAGTTTTATTGCATTAGTGATACATATATTAATGTATCACTACAGTACGTGTGTTCACAAAAGGCCACTAACGCATCTGAGATGCCTCCGGCATTATAGATTTCTATTTACGGAGGTGATCATTTATCACCATTCATTTACCATCACCTACCTTTGTGTTCGGTTGCTGGTTGTTATAAAAAAGCACGTTTAGATGTCAAATTCTTGTTATAGATGTTGAGCCGTTAGAACAATACAAATTCGTCGCAAGCGATACGCATATTAAATGTCGTAATAGCAGCCTAAATTTAAATAATAATACCTTACGGTATACACTGTAAATACATGAATTTGTAAAATGACCGCTTCGTTTATTTTACAATTATTCATAATGGAGAATTTTGTGTGATATATTATTATGTTTAAAATTTATATTCATGTAATTTACATCCAATATGTATTAATAACATAGTGTATTTATTACTTCCTTTATTCTATATTAACTATTCTAATTCTATTTCCTTTTCTTTCGAATAGAGCACTATGATCTATTATAGCCTATACATACCTAAAAGGCCGGCAACGCTTCCGCGACTCCTGCGGTGTCGCGGTTGTCCATGGGCGGCGTTGATTGCTTTCCATCAGGCGACACGCTTGCTCATTTGCCCTCGATCCCATAAAAAAAAATCTTCCTGCCTACGGCGACACACAAGATCTTTAAGGGGTTTTTATTTTCGATGTAATTAAACTCTTCCAAATGAAATTGTTTTATTGATGTATCACTGTACATTTTATATTAATTACATATTTTAATAATATTCTAATATAACATTTTATTTTTAATGCTAATGAATTCCACTTTTTACTTTACATTTTATATTCAATCTCAATTTTTTACGCCGGTCAGGTGACATGTCTATCGAAAAACGTCAGTCGAACTAATCCTATTGTTTTTCTAAAACAATTTATTTCTATTTTATTTTACATTTTACGTTACATTTAACGTAAACATATGTAATATAATATGAAATAAAAAGTTTTAATACAATTGTCAATGCATTACTACAGTACTTTGAACCTAGTAAATCCCTATGTATATAAGTAATATGTATAAGTAACGATACTGACTCTATAAATCATTAAAATAATTAACAAATTATCGCATATATTTATGGTAAATAAAATCAATTTATGATTTGGGGAAAAGCTACTGTGTAGTTTTGAATAGAATTCCATAAAATCGTTGTCACCAATTGGGTAATATAACAAGAAAGTACCCCGTTATTTCCCTCACAAAACGTACAGCGAAATGTCTGAGAAAATAAATTCGTGTAGACACGAAACACAATTTTCACACACAATCAATTCCGAGTTCTGCTTCACAGCTCGTCTCACGTATATCCTGAACTATTACCGATTACCATTATTGTTCAGTGTAGGGTGACATGAATTTCTATTTTTAATGGATACTTTTCAAATTTTTTCCAATCAATTTGACTGCATTAACCTAATCTGACGACCAATTGGCTCAATGGCGGAGTGGCGGCCTATGCCCGCGGAGTCAATGGCCGCGGGTTTGATCCCCGCATCGGAATAAATATATGTATGGATTACAAATACTTATTCCGAGTCTGGTAACCCAGCCAATCCGCATTGGACAGGCGTGGTGGATTAACGTCCGATGGTCCAGAAATGAAGAGACCCGTGCTCAGCAGTGGGACGTATATGGGCTGTTAAAAAAAGAAACGTAATCTGACGTCATTGGTTTATTGCCAGTTATTATTAGATAATTATTGTAAACAATCTTTTTATCACAAATATTTTTATCTTCAAATAACTGGAATTCTGAAGTACTCAAATTGTTGTTTTTTGTAAGAAAAAAATGTAACAAAGGAAAATAAAATTATAATTTTAATTTAAAGACATTTAATAAGACAAAGTAATTGCCACAGTGGCGAAGTTACCACTTACGTCGGTTTTCGCAAATCTGATTCCCACATAGGGGTAAATGTATTATATGACTAAAACCTGGTACTTCGAAGTCTGGGTACCCCGACACTCCGCCTTAGTCAAACGTGGTGGTTTAAATGTATATTCCTCCAGAAATGCGGAGACTAACATAACCAGAACTGAAACATAATACATGGGCTCTAAGAAAACAAAGTATAATATTTAAAAATACCTACATTTAAAAATAATAGATTTATTCCACTTTTCCACACGTCTTTATTTCACTTTTCTTCTTCTTTTAGGAACTTTTCTTCGTCTTCTCAAAAAAAAAGAACGTTTAATTTACAGCGCTCAAACATGGAAAATAACTGACTGCTCAATAAGCTTTTAACCTCAGAGATCTGTCGATAGGGCTGTGATCGGAATTTCTTTGATTTAGATATAATTCAAAACGAAGACATATGTCAGTTGAAAAGAAATAAGTGCCACCGTTTTTATAATAGACTTTAAACTAACAGACTTTATAATTTATACAGACGTTTCTTATAGCTCAATTGTCGTTACTACTAGATAAATAAATATTTGTAAGGCAAAAAATATTTTACGGGACATTCATAAAGTTTTACCAATGTAAATTAATACATTTTTTTTTACCACCCATATATGTCCCACTGCTGAGCACGGGCCTCCCCATTTCTGGAGGAACATACGTAAACCCGCCACGCGGATTGACGGGGTTAAGAGACTCGAAATAAATATTTGTTATCCACACATATATTTATTGCGATGTGAGGATCGAACCCGCGACCATTGACTCCGCGGGTTGGAGGGCCCCGCCACTGAGCCAATTGGTTGCCAAAACAAAGATTAATACATGCGACTTTACTAATATTACTAATATTTTTGTGTCGTCCCCTTTATCACACTTTGTTGACCCCGATCCCCTTAACGTAAGAAGCAATTATACCATAATTATTCTGATAATAGAATCCTTATTCTGACGTGGAAATTGAGCCCACATGCTTTAGATTAAAACCTAAAATCATAGTACAGTGGCTCTATCAAAATATAATCAGTAAACTCTGACATCAGTACGACACAGATAAATTGCTTCCCGATTCTCGTGTGACGACTCAGTAAAATAAGATTTCCACGCTGTCAACTTAAAATATTCTTTGAAAACTGCAGTTTAACGATGTGTGGTGGAATATCAGATTTGACTTTACATCCGGTACCAAGTTATCGGATAGCTGAATCACAGTTCAGTAGCTTAGAAACATTTTCCTTTGTTTCAGCTTTTGAATTGTGACATAGATTTAAAATTAAAATGAGTTTTTAAAAAGAATCATATTCTTTTAGGAAATTCATACTGTATCTTTAATGATATTCAGCCTGATTATTTGAGTAAGGCGATACTTTGCGGAAATCCATTACTATGTTGACAGAATTTTTAGTTTGCTTAGATTCGCGACAAGCTAACAAAAATAGAAAAATAATAACGTGTTTTTTTTACTGGAAAAAGTGGATAGTTAATATTCCCCGGTAATCCACTTTTTCCAGTAAAAAATACACATTATTGTTTTTATATTTTTGTCTACTTGTCACGGATCTTAGCTAAGTAAAAATTCTGACTGTCCACATATTTAATCTGCAATATCCACATACCTCGGTCTTCTGTAGATCTTCAGTAGAAACGGAGTGTGTTAAAACTCAGTTTTTTGCTGAGTTACACACACTCGTGTACACTCTGTTTGTGCCAGCCAGCCTAAAAACGTCGCTCCAGCTAAGCAGGGAGCATCCAATGTTTGCCAAGACCCTGTTTCCATTCCAACACTCTAATCCAACGTTTGTTGGTACTTTCTCGTGGCAAACTTAATTAGTCCTTTACCACTTCAATTTGTTAACTCTCAAAACCTATTTTCATGACTCTGGCTCTTTTCTTAGACTAGTACTTTTCACACAGAAGTCGTGAAGCTATAAAAAAAAACACAAACTAACTTACCTTTTCTATTTTACTTCGACCCCCTTTTCTATCGACCTGGGGAAATGAAAAAGGGATTTTAAATAAGTTAGTTAAGTATAAATACAATGAAATATATAGTAAAAATATTGTTCAATCAATCGGGACATCTACATCCTGTAGGGGTGTAGGAGCGAGCCTCGGGGTTGAACCTCACTACTTGGACCGCCTCCCGTTCTTTGTCAACACCGGACTCCATCAAAGCGACGAGCTTATGGAGCAAACTGGTGAGCAAGCTGGCGGCCGCTCCATATTGTGCAATACGCTCTACTCCATACTGAGCGAGGTGGGTGGGGGAAATATTGTTGAGTTTTTATGGGAGAGTTACTATGTGTAACAGCGCCATCTATTTCCTCTGCTTTGTAACTGCTACTACTACCTACTATGCCAACTACCTACTATGATCATCCGGAGAGCAGAATTCTTTTACTTTTGCCCCGACCTGTATATATATATATATATATATATATATATATATATATATATATATATATATATATATATATATATATATATATATATATATATATATATATCATCATCATCAGCAGCAGCCTGCGGCAGTCCACTGCTGGACATAGGCCTCCCCCATGGAGCGCCACCTAGCCCGATCTTCGGCTACACGCATCCAGTTTCTGCCAGCCGCCCTGCGCAGATCGTCGCACCATCTAGCCGGAGGGCGTCCCACACTACGTTTACCGAGACGCGGTCTCCATTCCAGCACTCGTCTGCTCCAACGATCGTCGGATCTCCGACAGACGTGACCAGCCCATTGCCACTTAAGTTTGCTAATTCGAAAGGCTATGTCGGTGACTTTAGTTCTCTGGCGGATTTGTTCATTCCGAAACATATCTACCAGAGAAACTCCGAGCATAGCTCTCTCCATAGCTCTCCGAGCGACTCTGAGCTTATGAAGCAGACGGACTGTCAGCGTCCACGTTTCGGCGCCGTAGGAGAGTACGAGTAGGACGCACTGGTCGAAGACTTTCGTCTTCAGGCTCTGAGGTATGGGCGACGAGAAGACCGGACGGAGTTTCCTAAATGCTGCCCAGCCTAACTGAATCCTTCTATCGGCTTCTTTCTCGAAGTTGTCTCCACCTAATTGCAAGACTTGCCCGAGGTAGATATACTCCTGGACAACTTCGAGAGTTTTACCACTGACGACGGTCGGTTGTGGATCCAGATGATCATTGACCATGATTTTAGTTTTATCAAAGTTCATGGTCAAACCGACTCGTCGAGAGGATTCATTTAGGCTGTTCAGCATCCCTTGCAGTTCCTCTAGCGATTCTGCCAAGATCACGATATCATCGGCAAAACGCAGGTGTGAGATGTACTTACCGTTTACCTTTATGCCTCGTCCTTTCCAGTCTAGCGTCTTGAAAACGTCTTCCAGTGCATTAGTGAACAGTTTCGGGGATATGACATCCCCCTGTCTCACACCGCGATACAACTGGATTTGTTTTGTTTGACTGCCCTGTACTCGAACTGTATATATATATATATATATATATATATATATATATATATATATATATATATATATATATATATATATATATATATATAGTTCAATATATATATATATATATATATATATATATATATATATATATATATATTGAACTATTGGTGTGAATCATATTTTACTTACTTTAATATGGTTAAGAAAAAATAAAATATATATTTTCCCATAAGACTTACTCAGAAACGTGTCACCAAAGCCAGATATTCCAAAAGAACTCCCGCAGATAAAAGGCGTTCCTAACAATGAGACGCTAGACGCTTCCATTCAAGAGTCCATCGATAGCCTCTTTTGGTACATCCGAGAAGGCGTCGATTTACTATTCAACTTTTGTATTTACCCCTTTTATTCTTTTCCAACGACGTTATAACGCAACTTGAATGCAAATTGGAAATGTTCCTATCCTCTGCTCGATTTTTGAATAAAAATACACATTGTAAACGGGTTTTCACACATATATATATATACATACCTATAGTCACGGCCATCTCCCTGTAGGGTTAAGCAGAGACCACAGAACTCCATCAGCTACGATACCGACACACCTTCCTTGCTTTCTTCAAACTCATCCATCCTTCCTCTCACATTCATTGTAGCGAAACGGCTCTCCGTTCGTCGCTTCTCGCCCTCGTGGGAATCAGGACGTGACGGGTGGCGAACCACGTCGCCGTCATTTTTTTAAAGAATTAGGTATATAAAGATTCGTCAAAGTGAATCCCACGAGCTGCAAGGGAGAATGGAGGTCAGCCTCAGCAGAGCCCCGCATGCTGAGGTAAAGTTTTCACACATTCAAAACGAAAATAAATCTCAACGCTATCCAATAAATGTATCTTTCGCTAATATTTTTGTTTTAAATTATAAACATTTATATTTTTTTATTTTTATTCTCATCACTATGTGAAACCAGTTAACTCACCAATATATCCAAAACTATATAACATTTTTTTCATAGACCATATATGTCTTACTGCTAAGCACAGACCTCTTTATTTCTGAAGGGATTGACATTAACCCACCACTCTTGTCCAAAGTGGATTTGCAAGGTATCAGTCCACAATCTCCAAGGTACCAGTCTCGAAATAAATATTTTTATCCCGATGCGGAAATTAAACACGACCCAATCGACTCCGTGTCAGCCCCACCACTGAGTCAATTTGAATAATGAAAAATCAAAAACTAGCTTATTTGTAATGGAGTCAGGCGTTACTTTGCGGAAATCCATTATTATATGGACGGTCAGAATTTTTACTTTAACCAAGATCCGCAAAGAAAAAAAAATATGTGTGTTTTACTAGACGAAGTGGATTTACAGGGAACTTAAAGTACATCTTACCAAAAAACGACCGTCAGCAACTGTCCACACACAAACACACACCATCACTCTTCCACGATGTACACGACACGTGTTTCACCTCAACACGAGTCATTATCAGATATAGGAGATTCTACGGAAGACAACTGATAAGTAAAAGTAAAAAATAACGGTAATGTTCCGTAGAATCTACTATACCTGATGATACATCAGCTATTTCTGTTTGCTTGTCGCCGATCTTAGCTAAGTAAAAATTCTAACAATTCACGTTAGCTTATTTATATTTTCAAAGGCTGGCAACGTTTCTATAATGCATGTTATGATGCGTCCTTGATTGCTTTCCATCAGGCGACACGCTTACTCGTTTACCCTTCTTTACTATAAAATGAATTGTAATATATATATTTTCATTTTTTATTACTTTATCTAGTTCAACTTCGAATCGCTCAGTTCAAATCGTTCATTAATCTTTTGCAGTGGAAAACAGGCATTAAGATGATGTAAATAATTAATCCAATTAAATTATGTGTTATATTCCTGTAATTAACGTATGCGTTAATATCGGTCTGTTCAATTAATTAACACTTAACATTATTTCGTGTTACCGTTATCACTACCAAGCTTCATTTGCATTAATTAATTTCGTCAGCAGGAAACGTTTCATTCAATAATAGACCATCTAATTGGCTCACTGGTGCTACCACTTCGGGAGTATTTATAAGGCCCACAAATATTTTTCCGAATCTGAATGCCTTACCAATTTGCCTTAAACAATGATGGATTAATGTTCAATTCTAAACATAACTTACATGTATGCACTGTAAAAAAGAAGTATTTTTTTAACATCCTATATATGTCCCACTGCTGAGCACGGGCCTATCCATTTCTGGAGGAATGGATATTTACCGACCACGCTTGTCCAATGCGGATTGGCGGGATTACCAAACTCGGAATAAATATTTATAATCCATACATATATTTATTCTGATGCGGGGATCGAACCCACGACCATTGACTCCGCGGGTGGAGGGCCCTGCCACTGAGCCAATTGGTCGTCTAAAATAAAAAAAACACGTAGTAATAGTAGTTCTAAAATAAATTCACAACTATTGACACCATTTTTCCACTTCCTGCTTTGAGCGGCAGATAAAGCTTGAAAAGTGTTATAAAGTGCTTGAAAAGTTTTAAAAAAACAAATAAATAAAATGATGATATTTTTACTTCACTAAATTCCACTAAGTAACAAATATAAGAACGTTTGTTGAAAATAGTGCATTTCAAAGTGGAAGTTTTCAGTTTATTTCGGATGCACAAGTTTCTTGGATAACTCACCGCTAACTTGCAAATTTGTAAGTGCAGTGCCATTTTACAACTGCGACCGAGTAAACAGATTATTTAAAAAACAAATAGTTGAATTTAGAAAATATATTTATGGGATAAAGCGACAAATGAGTATTCGTGTCGCCTGATTAAAAGAATTCAACGCCACCCATAGACATATGCAATACCATAGACATTTAAAAAGCTTTTTCAGCCTTTGAGGTGTTTTCTAAATATAACATTATATATATTTTTAAAACATCTAATATCAACCTACTTGTCTGTTTCAATTGCTTCTGTTGTGGCTTAAATCAACTCGCTACAGTCGCATGCATCAGTGGAGTACCTATCTTCTTTTAAGCAAAGCTTCTTTCAAGATTTGGATTCTAATCTTGAAAGACAACTTGCTTTTCGATGTGAATTGAGTCTTGGATTTCATTTATCTGTACACATAATGACATTAAGGCATTGCATCAGAATTTTCCTCCAATTTTTTTAATAATTCTATTTCATCGAATAAGGGGAAAATAGCATTAGTGATTACTTTCCGTGTTTGTGCTTTGTTTAACGTATTTAAAAAATAGTTTAATTGACACTAAATATACGTATATTATTTATTCCGATGCGAAAATCAACCCACGACCATTGACTTCGAAAGCGACAATATTGCTACTGAGCCTATTATATCATCAGTTTTAATTTGCAATAATGGCATATGTTATATATTAAACACACAAATGACAAGGACAAAAAACTCAGACTGAGAAAAGAGATATTTAATATGATCGCGAAACCGAACCTTCGATCTGTGTATGTGAAAGAGCCGACTCCGCCACTGTGTCATTTGTATCGTTTTAGCATTATTCTTTCTTTTCTGACAAAATATATAAGTTGTCAGCATTTTTTTCTCCTTCAAATAAAAATGACATATTAGACGAGTCAACATTTTCTCGTTCGTAAAGAATGTTCTTGAAGCATGTAGACGAACGACGTGAGAAAAAGTATTGTTATAACATTGAATAAAAGATTGCTTCGCTTTTATAAAGGGAAAGGCTTAGTAGTAACTTTTCAGACTCTTTGACCTGAGTTATAAATTCTTACATGAGTAAGGAAACATTTTTATTTAATAATAGACAACGAACAGTAGCACAATACATGAATTACATAAAATTTTACCAACTAAATTTTAATTAAATATATGAAGTTTTACTTAGCTAAGATCCGCGACAAGCAAAACAATAACAGAAAACTAATAATGTGTGTTTTTTGTGTTGAATGAAGTGGATTTATTTGGAACTTAAACCAAAAACTTACCGAAAATCGGCCATCAATTCTCCACCCACCAACCACTATACACAACACCAAACAAACACACATTACCACTTTTGCATCTTGTAAACGACACGTGTTTCGCCCCAACACAAGGAATCTTCAGGTATAGTAGACTGAAGTTAACCGAAAAGTGACACTTCGGTTGCCCTCCATAGTTTTTGGTCGTTTGTCGCGAATCTTAGCTAAGTAAAACTTTTTACTGTCCACATAGTGATGGGTTTCCGCAAAGTAACGCCTGATAATGTTAATTAATTGTGCATCCAACGATGTTATCTTCATCTTAACTCTATATTACATGTCAACGCAAAAAAGCGAAATTACTGTCAATAAATATGACATAATATATGTCAATATATATAAAAATACGGGTCAAAAAAATACTGCGTCGCATAGTCTGAGTCTCACAGCTCTATGACCCACAGAAAATAATAACGTGCAACACAAAAACTAAATCTGACAAACAAACCAAATCATAATAATAGAAATGAAACATTATTTGTATAAAAATAAACTTATTGCATATTTTTTTTCATATATTCACGCCTATTCCCCGCAGGGGTTGGCAGAGACCACAGAGCCCCATCCGCTACCATTCATCGCAACGAAACCGCTCTCCATTGGTCGCTTCTCGCCCTCGTGAGAATCAGGACGTGACGGGTGGCGAACCACGTCGCCGTCATTTTCAACAAATTAGGTTATTAAATTCGTGTTAGTGAATTCCACGAGCTCCAAGGGAGGATGGAGGTCAGCCCCAGCAGAGCCCTGGATGCTGAGGTAAGGCTCCATAGTACCCGGGTGCCTGATCCCGGGACGGACGGCACGCTTGCGACTAAGCTCTCCCTTAGCCACGCATCCATTGGCACGGCAGACCGTGGATTGGCGGAGAAGAAGAGAAAAAATAGAGAAGAAAGGAAAGGGCAGGAAAGGAAATGCGGATTGGGGGGGTTACCAGACTCGGAATAAATATTTTTAAATCCATACATATATTTATTCCGATGCAGGAATCGAATCTGCGACCATTGACTCCGCGGACCATTGTCCCGCCACCGAGCCAATCGGTCATCATTTATTGCGTATAATCTATTAAATTTTAGAAAAATGAAGCTTATCAATAATAACTCATATATGAAATAAAGATCGGGCTTAGAATATAATGTCGACAATTTGTATCTTCCATTGGACTCTTGATGTTAACCATTTCCTAGTACAAGCATTATTAGCTTAGTTGTTATGGTTAAGAAAATTTCTAGTAATATTTAAAAATTGGTATATTTTTTCTATAATAAAATGATATAATGCTTTATGTGGTTTCATAGGATTAAGCCACTCCATTTTTTCCTACAGGTGTCGAACGAGGCGGCTATAGACTATATATAGGCTATATCAAATGCCAGTAAATGAGCAACAGAATGTACCTGAATAGTAAATACTAATCTACGATCCCTGTTCCCAACAAAACGTGACGATTCCGTGAAATATGAGGAGTTGTTTGATTTTTGAATACAACGTTTCTTTAGTAAAACAGTATTATATCCTTTAAAAATATTATTAATAAAATAAAACACTATAAAAACTATATTATTGATATATATGAGAGGGTTTATACTTCATGGAGCAACGAAAGACTTAAGGAAAGAAACCTTCACACGATTCTAGCCGTGCACAATATGGCAGCTTTTTGAAATTTCTTTTAGCTCACTTATCGAAACCTTAGTCAGATGGACGTCGAAATTTTTACCAATAAGTCCATTCACAAAGACTACTGTAGGTTAAATGATAGTGGAGTTAGCATCATGGTTTGCCTTAAGACCGAGACTTAAGCCTAAAATACATTAAGTGCGAGATTCTTTGTTTTTCTTTTTCACTTTTATGACATTTTCAACATGTGGAACACTAATATCCACTATCATTGCTTCGTGTGTAGTTCAATCCACTATCTGAATATCAGGCTTATTAGCAACAATATGTCGATCCGTGATAATGGATGGATGGATACCAGTATAAAGTAGCACAACTGTTTTCGAGAACTGACTTTGGATCGTCGATCATTATTATTATTTTAAATATTGATTATTATATATTACAATACAATATTACAAAATACAATATAAAATGTAATTTAATTTTCACGTGTAGTGTTCCGAGGAACAGTTTGGAATAATTCCTGTCGCAAAATTCCATTACGTCACGTTTCTGTGACGGTTAATATTCCTTAACGTTTGATTTAACAGAATGGTTGAACAAGCTAACTTCAGCGATAGCATTAGAATATTACTTTTAACGTAACATTTCGTATTATTACTGAGATATCGCGAATCGTACATTGAAGCACTAAGTGCTTTATTGCGTGCAGATTTTAAACTAGGACTCCAAATGGAACTGGATTACTCAGAAATGGGATACTAATTCAACTAAACCCTGAACTAAAGACATGCAACTTTCTAAATGCCATGGCTTCTTGCCAAGCAAAGCCACGGCGTGTTTAACTCACGTCTATCTCGAACCTAAACTAAGAAGTTTCATTTCAAACTGTTCCGTTTGCTTATAATAATAATTCTTTATTTACATAATGTGAGGTATTGGCTCAGTGGCGCGCCCCTTCGCCTGCGGAGTCAATGATCGCGTGTTCCATTCCCGCATTCCCGCACGGTCTGCCGTGCCAATGGATGCATGGCTAGGAGCGTAATTAGTCGCAAGTGTGCCGACCGTCCCGGGATCGGGCTCCCCCGGGTACTATGGTGCCTTACCTCAGCATGCAGGGCTCTACTGGGGCTGACCTCCATCCTCCCTTGCAGCTCGTGGGATTCACTAAGACGAATTTAATATACCTAATTTGTTGAAAATGACGGCGACGTGATTCGCAACCCGTAATGTCCTGATTCTCCCAAGGGCGAAAAGCGACTAATGGAGAGCCGTAGACTAAGTTAAAAAGTTAAAAAAGGTGTCATAGGACGCTTGGTAGATGTGAAACATTGACGACGGCTCGATCTCTACCGTATCCTTACGGACACTTGTAAGTAACCCTGTATAGAGTAGAGTGGAGGAGAGCGTAGCCTGAATCGAGACGACGTCTCGGAGGAGAGCGTAGTCTAAGTTATTAAGTTAAAAAAAGAAAAGCGTCTTAGGCACGCTTGGTAGATGTGAAACATTGACGATGACTCGATCTCTACCGTATGCTCACGGACACGTATAAGTGATACTCTATAGAGTCTAGTGGAGGAGAGCGTAGCCTGAATCGAGACGACGTCCAGGAGGAGAACGTAGCCTAAATCGAAACGACGTCTCGGTCTACGATTTCACTCCCATACGCAGCGATAACATGTTTTACATTAAAAAATCTAAATTTTTCATAAAATAAATTCAGTTCCACCATCATCATCATTCCTTCGACAATTATAAGCAACAATATATCAGTTGCTGAGAATTTTTTCATAGCATAGCAGACGATGTAAGCGAAGCGTTCATTTTATAAATGATGTATTCACAGCATAAGCTGTAAGGTATATTATTACTTTAGTTTAGGCTGTTATTAGGACATTTAATATGCGTGTTGCTTGCGAAATATGTCGCGTATTGTTCTGGCGGGTCAACATCAACAACGTGAGTTTGGCGTCTTAATTTTTTTTAGCAGAACAGGCAAACGAAAATGCAGGTCACTTGGTGGTAAGTGATCACCGCCTATAGACATCCACGACGCCAAACGAGTCTCAGACACGTTGCCGGCCTTTTTGAACGCATACGTTCTTTTCTTAAATAATTTCGCCCCTGTGTCATATCCACATGGGATTATCGCGGGTGGTACATTGCAACATTTGTACAGTTTGTGTCAGAGAACTGCGACTTAATCGCCAGATGGTAGACGGCCAGCCGTCCAGGTGATGGGGATAGAACCTATTATAGCGGCGCGCAGTACGATAGTGAAATTGTTCTGGGTATTGCGACCTTTTTTTATGGGATAGGAGGGCAAACAAGCAAGCGTGTCGCCTGATGGAAAGCAATCAACGCCGCCCATGGGCAACCGTGACACGGCAGGAGTCGTGGAAGCGTTGCCGGCCTTTTAGGTATGTATTTTGCTTGTTTTTTGAAGGTTCCTATGTCGTAACGGTTCGGAAAGACCGCCGAGGGTAGCTGATTCCACAAACTGGTGGTGCGTGGAAAGTTGTTACGAGAGAAACGCACCGTAGTAGATCGTCACTCATCCAGGTGGTGGGGATGAAATTTTTCTTTACGGCGAGTTGTGCGGTTGTGGAATTCGGCGGCGGGAATTATTCCAAACAATTCCTCGGAGCACCCCCCATGATAGAAGCGGTAAAAAATGCTGAGAGATGAGACATCTCTCCGCAGCGCTAGAGAATCAAGCAACTGGGAGAACTCTAGAACATTCGCCGCAATAAATTTGTGAGTAATGCTGTAAGTTCATATCTTCATGTAAACCATTGCCTAGAAAAAAAATAAAGGTATTGATTATTATTAAAAAAGGTGTGTTACGGGACTTTTCCCGCCAACTTCGATCAGTGACGTTGTGTTTTTATTTCACTTTCATAATCTTATATTATTATCAGTTATAGTGTTTGATTGTGGTGGCGTATTATGCAATATAGTTCAATTAGATGTATAAGTGAAGTGATATGAAATAAATGCGTGTATCGTAACTTTTTAACTTGACTGAAAAAGTCCATAGAAGGTTTTTGATAAAATTGCCACCATTTTATTAAAACGTAACGTGATAAGCTGACTTGTACATTTCAAGAGATTGGATTTTATTTTATATTACTTGACACTGGCATAATAGTTGTAACTAATTGCCATCAAAGAAAAGAAAAGAAAAAGGTGTGTTACTATGACACGTTTGATAACAAATATACTGATCAGGGTGACCTTGTTGGTTTCCAAACGTGTAGAAATAAACGACAGTGGTCTGCCAACAAATTTCGATTAGCCAACGGTGGTTGAAAACTGACCTTCCACAAAGTTTATCTTGGAAGGACGCTGGATACAACTCAGATATAAGCAAGGTCGCTCACTGCGACATTTCTTGGTTTCAGTCTTAAAAACAATTTTTCAATTACGTTCCCCGCTCAGCGAATGTTGGACAATAGGTAGGAAATTAATCATTGTCACAACAAATATGAATAACGAGATGAATGGTTTCTTTTGTTCTAAATATTTCATTATTTGTATGATGAATCTAACTCTAATTTAAATAAAAACAACCAAATTTAAACTATCATATATTGTGTGGACAGTCAAAAGTTTTACTTAGCTCAGATTGTGACAAGCAAAACAATAACAGAAAATTAATAATGTGTGTTTTTTGTGCTGGGTGAAGGGGATTTATTTGGAATTTAAACCAAAAACGGAAGACAACCAAAAACTTCCGTAGGGTCTACTATACCTGAAGATGCCTCGTGTTGAGGTGAAACACGTGTCGTTTACAAGATCGAAAAGTGGTAATGTGTTTCGTGTTGTGTATAGTGGTTGGTGGGTTGAATTGATGGCCAATTTTCGGTAAGTTTTTGGTTTAAATTCCACATAAATCTACTTCATCCAGCAAAAAAAAACACACATTATTAATTTTCTATTATTGTTTTGCTTGTCACAATCTGAGCTAAGTAAAACTTTTGACTGTCCACATAGTGATGGATTTCCGTAAAAGAACGGCTAACTCCATTAATAAAATCATATATTGATAAACATAGTATTTCCGATACTACATTTCGATACTACCTATGCCATTGAAAAAAAATATTCTAATAGTATTTTTTTTATATATTCACGCCTATCCCCCGCAGGGGTTGGCAGAGACAAGAGAGCTCCTTCTGCTACCATTAATCGCAGCGAAACGGCTCTCTATTACGGAACAGAATAGAAAAACTTTATTTATGACACATTTTTTAACAATAGATAAAATTAAAACATTAATAATATTGCAATATACAAATAAACAAAACAATTTTTTTTTCTAACAAGTGTTATAAAATGGTTCTTTTTCAGCATATGTCAGGCGTTCTTTTGGAGCACCTGGCGCTGGTCAGAATAAACCAACGTGGTCAAATCGCGGACCACGGTGACGACATTGAATGGTAGTATGAGTTTTAATAAAACAGCAGAAAAGACGACGCAGATGACCAAAGTAGAGGTGAAATGGCTGTATTAAAGAGGCTATGCAGTCATGCTGCCAAAAATAGAGATAAAATAAAATAATTAGATTATTAATGGAGTCAGGCGTTACTTTGCGGAAATCCATCACTATATGGACAGTAAAAAGTAAAAATAATTAGAAACAAAAAAGCCTCTAATTCAGTTTAAGTCAAATTAGAAACAAAAAATTCTTTGCAAGTGCATTACAAAAAATAACTAATTTAATCAAGTCTAACTTAATCTAATCCTATTTAATACCAAGATTTATAGGATATGAAATTTCCTATTAAATTAAGTTATAAGTTTATTAAGTTTTTTTTTTAATAAAGAGATATGGGAAAAAATTGTGAAGGAAGCCAAAACTTATTCTGGGTTGTAGTGCCAGTGGAAGAATTAAAAGAATGTTATTAATAAATCCGTTAATTGCCAATAAATTTTCTCTTTGCAAGGAACGTTACCTTTATACATCTTACAATCGGGTTTTTTCATTTCCTCCACCTACAAGATTATATCTTATGTTGATTTGCTCTCACAAAAAAGACAAAGATATCTCGCTAAGGGGGCATTCCCAGCGCCATTTTTTATGAGTTGTTTTCTTTTTTTAATATTGTCGTCTGTCGCCCGCCTTGTCTCATTATTCAAGTGTTACTAGACAGCACTCAGAGACAGTGACAAATATGTTTTTCGTTATGCATAAATCCTTACTTTGTGATAGGAGCCATGAACTATAAAAAATAATGTGACCTATTTTAAAAGAATAAAATATTAAATACCTTAATTAAGTGTTATAAATATTTTCTAATAAAGGTCATTAAAGTTTTTATTTATTCAAAAGATGATAAATTCACATGGAATTATTTTTGACGTCAATATTAAAAATAATAAACTTTCACCACTTCGGAAACAAAATGGCGCTCTTAGAGAGAAAAACCTGCACAAAAAACTCTCTCATCCTTAATTTTCTTGCGTTCTTTTAAAAAAGAATGTGACCTATTTTAAAAGAACAAAATATTTAATACCTTATTTATTTATAATTAGGTTATTCTCTGATAAAGGTAATAAAAGTCTTTATTTCTTCAATACATAAGAGATTCACAAGGAATTATTTTTAACGTCAATATTAAAACTAATAAACTATCACCGCTTCGGAAACAAACTGACGCTAGAGCGAGAGTTTTTTCAAAACTACATAGAAAAAAACTCTCTCGTCCTTATTTTTCTTGCGTTCTTTTAATAATATCGTATTTAATTAACATATAACTAGATATTATATTGAGTCTCAAAAAAAGTCCCAGGACGGCCTTTTCTAATCTGGAATTGGATAATGCACGCTGCATTTCCTTTATTTCTTTAAGTGTTGTTACGTTTCGTTTAAAGGATAAAAAAACTGTAGACTGCCGTAAGCTGATGAACATTGAGATGTAAAACACTAAAAGCATCATTGTCATAATGATTAAATATACACATTATAAGAACTTAAGAAAGGCCAGGTCATAAGTACCCTTAACCGGCGAATTTGTATGAAGAGAGTGATGAGCGTGCATGAAGCAAAAAAATGTGTGCCGAGATCGTAGCAGATGGAGATCTGTGATCTCTGCCTATCCCTACGGGAAACAGGCGTGATGATATGTATCTATGTATTAAAAAAACAAACCGCAAAAATATTGCTTCAATAATAACTTTTGGCACATACGCTTCGCTTTATCCGGTTTTATGAAAAGCTTAGTGTGGTCAAAGTTGCTTTAAGATATCGGTCTCCCACGGAAGACTACAAAAGGGAATATTCATTTTTCATAGATCATAATATATGAATAGAATTTTTCGTACAATACATTGTTCAAACTTCTTAAAGTAATTTGCATGATTTAAGAGGCTATATTGAAGGCCTTTATTTTTATGCACTTTCGTATATCATTTTCTCTTTTATTTAAATACAAAACAATACAATAAACACATTATTTCCTAAGCTTGATGAACTAATTCGTATCAAAACGATCGCGAGATTCTGCAAATCACAAAAGCTTAGATGACCAGCTCACTTGGACATCAGACCAGCGAAAACCATCTGAAAGCCGACACAGCAAGAGACATCCATCTAAATGCCTACTTCTCACAATATTCACTTCTTACCTAAACATTTTACCTATCCGCCCCCCTCCAACAAGCTGAATGAATTCGCTACATTTACCACGATGCGATCTCTATTCCAGCACTCGTCTGTTCCAACTGTTGTCGGTTCTTGGACGGAGTACAGTTTTTTCACTCAAAAAGCTTTCTTTTATGGGATAGGAAAGCAAACGAGCAGACGTGTCACCTGATCTTCTTCTTTTCACGTCAGTGGTACAACCTATATTTGTATTATTTTATATTTATATATTTTTTTATTTTCGACTCGGTGAAAAGCAAAGCTATGTCGGTGATTAATACTTCAGCAAATTTCTTTATTTCGAGTCATATCCACCACAGAAACTCCGAGCTTAACTCTCTCTATAGCCCTTTGTGTGACTTTGAGGTTGTGAAGCATACGGACCACTATATCCACGTTTTAACACCATAAGAGAGTGCAGGGTGGATGGACTGATAGAAAACTTTCGTATTTTGACTGTGAAAGAAGAGCGATGAAAAGACTTGACGAAGCTCGTCGAAATCGGTCCAGCCGTTCTCGAGTTTTAGCGAGACTAACGAACAGCAATTGATTTATGTTTATATATATATATATATATATATATATATATATATATATATATATATATATATATATATATATACACTCTGTACCAACGTTCAGAAAATTGCATAATGCTATCTCTACAGAGGGGTTCGTCTTTGCAATTTCTCAAGATGAATTTTTGTGTCGTCCAAAGATGCCAATTTTTTTCCGGTAAGATCATTGTGAAATGAGCGGAATAAATAGTAGTGGGATGGTCCATGTGATATAGAAACAAAGAAAAGAAGCTCCCTATTAAACCCTACTACATATTCTAAAACTATTTACCAGCGACTACAGACATAAGTTTACTTTACTTTCTGAATATAAACATTGGTAGTACAACTTGAAATGTAGTCGAACGACGGCTGTAACGAAAGTTTCCAAAGTAACAACAATAGAACATAGTTCACTCACAAAACAGTGTATTGAACAATGTTTACAAGGGTATTCCTCTCCCGATTCCATACTTATTGAATGGGGACAATATAATATGATACAATATTTCTTGTTTTCTTTATATGTGGTTTCATAACAATATTATTTTTATATACATACATACATATCGTCACGCCTGTTTCCCATAGGGGTAGGCAGAGACCACAGATCTTTATCCGCTACGATCCCGGCACACCTTCCTTACTTCCTCCACACTCATCCATCTTTCCATCCATCCTTCCTCTCATATTCATCCTAGTGAAATGGCTCCCCGTTACTTGCTTTTTAAAAAATGATGTATATTAAAAATCGTCGCAGTGAATCCCAATTATTTTTTTATAAAATAATTATTAAAAATAATTGACTAATATCCTTATATAATACATATATGTTGAGTATATTTTATGGTACAAGAAAGCAAACAAGCAAGCGTGTCACCTGATGGAAAACAATCAATGCCGCCTATAGATATCCACGACACCATAAATATAATATTATGGAAATGTGTAGTTTAAAATATGTAGCTTTAAAATATGTGTAGGTTTGTTTTGAAGATTCCAATGTCAAATTAGTTCGGAAATATAACTGAAATTAATTGGTTTCACAGGTTTGCGCGGAAAGAAGTTTCGGGAAAAACGCACCATAGAGGACCAATTTTTTTTTGCTTGGATTGTATTTTTGGGATAAACTACAAAACGTTAATTTTTAACACTAAATCAAGAATATTAGTTGTGTTTATATGAGTTTTTGTTATAATTTGTTTTTCTTCTAATAATGTATAAAAAAATTCCAACTAGTCCACCTTAATTAATTTATTTTTAAGGGATAGGAAGGGAAACGACCAGGCGTGTCACCTGATGAAAAGCAATCAATGCCGCCCATAGACATCCGCAGCAGAGAGGGAGGGGTGAGGATGTTGTGCCTCCGGAACTCAACTACTCACCGTACGCGGTAGCTAATTTTCCACTCTGACGCGGTTTTCTTCGGTAGTGTGCTAATTCCCCGGGCGAGCCGGCCCATTCATGCTACAGACAAATATTATGTTATGCCATTCTTGACAAAGTATTCGTATGCAGCGTGGCTCTACGACTAATAAATGTTAATTATAATTACGGTTTTGCAAATAAGAAAGTGCTTGATGGTAGGTGGTAGATGAAACGGTAAGGTCTTTCCGTGGTCGTGTTTTAATTTAAAACGAATGCAAACAATACAATATTGTTCTATTTGGGTACTATATGAACTCCTCTACTGTTGTATGAAAACAAGCTTTAAACTGACGACTTTGCGTGAAGACGCAAAATTTTAATATCAAAGTATAAAAGCGATATCTTCACCTCTTTAGTGCGGCATATGTTTTAAAAAATTGTTGAAATACGTTATAAAATTTTCAGAGGGAACCTTCACGGATAAAATGCATTTTTCATGAAAACAGGAGAAAAGTTTTATTCAAAAGATGAACATGTCAAAGGGGTGTATATCAATGGTTTTAGCTTTGTTCAACGTGAAAAGAGGGACTGCTCTTTTTTGGTCCACAAATAAACACGAATATGAATTGACTTAAAAGAACACAAGAACGTATTCGTTTTCTACTATGTCGTCGCTAACACAGAATAAGCTACCACATTTTTTTATATTAGTGCAGGATACAGCCATGCGGGTCACTTGGTGATAAGTGATCACCGCCGACATCTCTTCTCTAGACAATAGAAAGCTCTACCACTTGCTCATAGTGGTAGAGCCACGCTGCAGACGAACACTGAATAGGCTGGCTCGCCCGGGGAAGTAGTGCAGAAAACGTAAGCGGCCGAGTTCCGGAAGCCCAACACCCTCCCCCTCCTTCTACCCCCTCCCCTCCCATTCCTACTCCCATCATGACAGTTTCCTTAAAGGCACTTTGCGGCAACGCTTCCGCACTGCCTATGGCGTTGCGGATGTTTATGGGCGGTGTTGATTGCTTTCCATCAAGTTACACGCATGCAAACGAGCAAGCCTTCCTATCCCATAAAAAAAACATACGTTTTGTGCTAGTCGTAGCCGCAAAAACAGATTTACGTTGCAGAAGAACAAAAAACGCGATCGTGTTGTATTTTCTTTTTCAAGAGCGCTGGTTTTCACGCGAATCCAGTTCTTTTTTTATTTCAAAGTATTTCTGAAATGTTAGCGTATACAGCAGTGAATTATTTTGAGCGTATCTCTGTGCAACTTAAATTCTTATAAAGGAATTAAATTTTAAACTAAAGTACGTTCTTCTTTATGAAAGAGTAAAGGTAATATTTTTACTGCTAAGGGTGTCTACCAAAAATTGAGTGCGTGAATTTTAAGTGAAGAAGATTGAAGTATATGGCGCGTGTTCAGGAAGGTGAACTGCGGAAGACTTAATGATGAGGATAATACTTTTATTTTTTTTAAATAATCGTCTATGATATTCCAGTGACCCTAAGTTGTAGATATTTCGTATACATTTCTTTTGTATTGAAAACACTGCCTTATTCTGATGATTTATTAAAATAATAAGTAACAGGGAAGGATTGAACTAATATGTCTATAGCATTGCAACATGGCAATTTTATCTTCTATGGTCCCACTAAAACTCTTAAAGCAAATACGGTTGTACAAGTTTTGTTGCATACTTTTATATTTGACATATGTATGTATATGTCGAAATACTTGTGTCTGCTGCACACATCATCACATTAATCACATTAAAAGAGTAATATTTTTGTTTTTTCTATTTTATTTTTCCTATACAGACTCTTATACTACGGCGGGTTTAATGATAGAAGGCATTATACGCCAATTAACCTGTAGGTTGATGGAAATAAATTTCACTTGGAAGTTACAAAAAAAAATATATATATATATTTTTTTTTTTTGGTAACAAACTACAACGTTCGTACAAAGGTTGTATTTAGTTAACAACAGCTCAATTTACATATTCCACGAGTGCATGAGTCGTTTTCTATCAGCTTTTATTAATAATTTCGTGTGGCCGCGAGCGTATTTGAATTTTTATTACTCCTGTGTAGGAGAATTCCATTTTTCTTACCGTGGGCGGACGGCCTATCTATAAAGTTTGAAATTTTGAACATCAGGATTATTAATAAGGCAATTTAATAAAGGTTTTTCTACTAAAGTTCTAAACTTTTATATGCGGAAAGGCTTAATTGAAAATGTGACGTACTTAGAGATATTTATTTATTTAATCCTTAACTCATTATCTGCAATAGATCATTTGTTAAAAATCGAGCTACTTGTGTTGTTCGTATCTTCCACAGGACTATTGATGTGTAACCCTCCCGTAATTACAATTTCCTTAAAGGTCGGCAACGCTTCCGCACTGCCTATGGCGCTGCGGATATCTATGGGTGGCGTTTGCTTCCCATCAGGTGACACGCCTGCTCGTTTGCCTTGTTTCACAGTGTTTACAGGAATTCAGTTAGTAACCTTATAGATGTCACCTCAATAAGAATCTTGCTTCCATTCAGGAGTCCATCGATAGCCTCTTTTATTCCATTCATGGAGGCTTTAGTTTACTTTTGAACGCTTGATATCGATACTTCTTCTTCTTTCATTACGTTGTGCCATTCGCAAATAAATTGAAAACTTTCAAGAGTTTTGAAGGCAAATCAAATGATTCTTGAAACAACAAAATAAGATGATTAATGGAGTCAGACGTTACTTTGCGGAAATCCATCACTACGTGGACAGTCAAAACCTTTACGTGGTTGGTAGGTGGAAAGATGCTGACGGCCGTTTTTCGGTGAGTTTTGGTTTAAGTTCCAAGTATATCCACTTCATCCAGCAAGAAAACACACATTATTAATTTTCTGTTATTGTTTGCTTGTCGCGGATCTTAGCTACGTAAAGGTTTTGACTGTTGAGCCACGTGACAACAAATTAAATTAAGAAGTTAAATTCCACATAAGTTCTTAATTTTGTGAAACTATTTTCTTTCTTTTACTAATTTTATTTATGAGAGACATATGTAATCTGTATGATCGCCGCGCTGCAGACGAATACTTTGTCAAAAATGACATAATATTTGTCTGTAGCACGAATGGGCCGGCTCGCCCGCGGAAGTACCACACTCCCGCAGAAAACCAGTGTCTGAGCGGTAGCTTTGCTACCGCGCTTCGTCCGGTGAGCGGTTGAGTTCCGGGGGCCCAACTCTCCCTCCCCCCTCCCGTAATGATACTTTTCTTAAAGGCCAGCAACGCTTCTGCACTGTTTATGGGACTGCGGATGTTTAATGGCGGTGTTGATTGCTTTCCATCAGGTGACACACCTGTTCGTTTTCCTTCCTATCCCATAAAAAAAAACAAAATAAATCTCTATTAAGGGCAAGAGAATTCATGTGTTCTTTACATTAAAATAAATGATTTTAAAAATTTACAAATCACTATGAGATTTTTTGTTACAAAGAAAATAACCGACGACATAGTAGAAGTAAAACTCGTCAAAAGGCACTTTAATAAAACTTATTTTTCAAATGAGTTTGGCGACCTTTTATATTGCCGCCCGGGGCAGGTGCCTCGGTTTTCCAAGATTTAGATCTTGAAGGAAGGGAGGTTTGGTTACTTAACATTAAGTTATTAATTAATTACTCAACTGTGTATTTCTTTCATTTAAAAGACCTATTTCCTACGCAAATATGTACCTATAGCACTGGATACCGTGCTTTTGGCAACCACGATTTCTTTTGGCATTTTCGCGCCTAAAAATAGGCAAAAAATTATCCAATAGTCCAAATAGTTCTGTATTTTTTTCGATATCTTATATTTTGAAAATTTTAATCATCTATGGTTTTCTTTTTTCTTCTTTTTCAATATATCAACATTTTTTAAATCCTGAAACGATACGCACGTAAAGCACCAAAAGTACTAGTAGGGACTTCTTTTAACAATTATATTTCTCAATTATTCAAAGTTGCCAAGTTTTTTAATTACAAAAATACTTCTGAGACGGACATTGTTCGTCGGTTGAACAGAACGTGACTGAACATGGAACAATTTTGTATAATAATAGAGGAATAAACCCCTACTTCCAATTAAAACTAGTACAAACCTTTGCTGAATGTAAACGCAGAAAACTGGCTCGTGGTCGAACCCGAAAAACGGATATTCTGAAACTGTATTTTTTTTTCATAGCATTCATATATTCAACATTCATATATTCCACGACTGGGCACACTCCACATATAGTATATTCAAAACGAATTGGTTACAATCCAGAGTCGAAATATTTCAATGAATAATTATTAATAATTAATGTTTCATTAGCGATGATTCTATGGGATTTACAGATAACATATCGCTTGAAACAAATTTTTTTGTATTATTTGTTAAAGAGATGCAAATAATTCAATTATGGTTATGTGTCATAATACCTATATATGAAGATTATAAATACATCTTATATTGAGATTAAAATTTTTTGTTGATCATTTAAAAGGGCATCTATCCCTCTAAGCGATATTATAGTGATCCCTCCAAAAATTATTTCGTAAGAACATAATTTCTACAAAACCAGTTATAGTTAGGTAAATAAATACACATTCGAAAGCTATATAAATGCTTTAACTAGCTATATAATAGGGATAATATATGGCAACATATTAACAATTAAAATAATAAAGCTCTTTCGAAAACAGGGGCGTCTATCCCGGTTTTACCCTACATATATTTATACTGACGCGAAAATCGAACCCGCATTTATTGACTACGAAAGCGATAGCTTCACCACTAAGCTAATTAAGTAATCAGTTATTTTATTTGTTATAGAATATAAGTCTTCCATCCGAGGTATACATTTTATTTGACAACATTGGAAACACACATTGGAAAGGATATTTGTAACCAGACTTATATAGTTACAATTGACATAATTTAAAATCCAATAGGTAACCTTTCAAATGTGATGTCATATAGAAGGTAAACATGGTATGGGTATATATATATATATATATATATATATATATATATATATATATATATATATATATATATATATATATATATATATATATATATATATATTACCATTGATATATAGTGATTGGATTGGATATAATTCATATCCAATCCAATCACTAAAAGTGAAATTCAGATATGAAATAAATAATTTTATATAACCATTTTATTAGTGGTAGAGCCCCGCTGAAGACGAATATTTTGTCAAGATCGGCATATTATTTGTCTGAAGCATGAATGGACCGGCTTACCCGGGGAAGTACCACACTCCCGCAGAAAACCGGCGTCTGAGTGGTCGTACGGTAAGCGGCCTAAATTTCGGAGGCCCAACACCCTCCCCCTCCCACTTCCACTCCCATAATGTCACTTTCTTTCAAGGTCTATGGGCGGCGTTGATTGCTTTCCATCAGGTCACACGCCTGCTCGTTTGCCTTCCTATCCCATAAACAAATATGTCTTATTAATTATATATACAAAAAGAAGTATCAACAATTTCACCCCTAACAATGAGATATTAGCAGTTCCATTCACAATTCTATACATACCCTCTTTTATTCTATTGAAAGGTTTTCGTTTACTATTCAAGGATTTGAATCAATGCGGTGGCTTATTCTTCTCAAGCGGCACGGCGTTCCTTCCAAACGAAATGGAGGCTTTTAAGGCTGTTTGACGTGAATTTGTTTAATTCAAATACTTAATTCCAAAAAAATGTTCTTTCACTTCTTATTTGCTTCATAGACAAACATACATATATATCCATATACATACATTTGTACATATATACATACACCAGAAAGATTCTTCACAGAAACATTATCTTCAGTTATTTGAATATTATTAAATATAAATAGAGTATATTATTAATTACATTATTGATAGGACTATTAATTGCTCACAAAATATCGTTATGAAATTGTTGGATTTTTTGGTTTCACTGCGTTTCGTACAGTGAGTATAGCTTTGGAAGCATTTGGAAGAATTTGGAGGCTCAACTTCTTTTCCCTTCTTTTACTTTCTTCTTCCCCTCACATAATTTTCTTCAGCCCCTCCTATTCATTTTCTGTTCCTACTAGTAGGTAAGTTACGCATCTTCTTTACTGCGGTGATTGCTTACCATTAAGGAACTCGCTTGCTCGTCCTAACCATAAAAAATGATGAGCCATAAAAGTATCATAAAAAAATATGAGTTAAAAAAGAAATAATCTACATTAACACGTTAAGAAAATTCCTTTTTGAGTATATTGCTCACATAGTAGAGTATGAGATTTCACATAGTAAACGTTCATATGGAGATAGAATGCAAAAAGATTATAAAATTAAAAGAAAATAAAAAAATACTAAATTTCAAATTAATTATATACTCTCTTACGGCGCCGAAACGTGGACGCTGGCAGTCCGTCTGCTTCACAAGCTCAGAGTCGCTCAGAGAGCTATGGAGAGAGCTATGCTCGGAGTTTCTCTGGTAGATATGATTCGGAATGAACAAATCCGCCAGAGAACTAAAGTCACCAACATAGCCTTTCGAATTAACAAACTAAAGTGGCAATGAGCTGGTCACGTTTGTCGGAGACCCGACAATCGTTGGAGCAGACGAGTGCTGGAGTGGAGACCGCGTCTCAGTAAACGTAGTGTGGGACGCCCCCGGCTAGGTGGTGCGACGATCTGCGCAGGGCGGATCGTCTTTATAATTAGGTAATACACACGTTTCCGTCAGGCTCCAAAAACAAAAATACACCCAATAGCGAATAATTATTCTCCATCAAATATAAACTGTGAAAACGAATAACATTTCAAAACACATTTGTCAACGTCTGCCCCGCTTAATCGATTGTATATAAATATGTAACGCATTAAGCGAGTAATCGAGCGCCCCGTAATCGAATTCGTTGTTTGGTAAACACACTTTTTTGTAATTTTATTTACGTAAAACGTAATGGAAAGAAATTGCGTTGGAATTTCACATTTAGAAATTTCATATATATTTTATATGTGCTACTTGTAAATAAAATGAATGTTTAATTCGCTTAGCGTTTGTTATGATTGAATAAGAAGACAAACGAGCAAGCGTGTCGCCTGATGGAAAGCAATCAACGCCGCTCATACACATCCGCGACACCGTAGAAATCACGAAAGCTTCGCCTTCCTTTAAGGTATGTATGCATAGACTAGTTTTTTGAAGGTACTGTGGCGTGCCCGCCGTAAGCAGTACGGCGGGCATTTATACTTTATCCATATACATTGGGTGACATGTCTGTCCAAAAGAAGTGAATCGAACTAATGCATTTTGTTTTATAACTATTTCTTTTTCATTTTAAATTTGAATATTACGAATATCAAAAAATGTAATATAATATAAAAAATTTCAATGCATTAGTGATACATTTATGAATATATGGACAGTCAAAAGTTTAACTTAGCTAAGATCCGCGACAAGCAAAACAATAACAGAAAATTAATAATGTGTGTTTTTTCTGTTGGGTTAAGTGAATTTTTTTGGAACTTAAACCAAAAACTTACCGAAAGTCGGCCATCAATTCTCCACCCACCAACCACTACACACAACACCAAACACACATTATCCCTTTTCCGTCTTGTAAACGACACGTGTTTCACCCCAACACGAGGCATCTTCAGGTATAATAGGAGTACTCTACGGAAGACAACCGAAAAGTAATTTTTTGTTATTGTTTTGCTTGTCGCGGATCTTAGCTAAGTAAAACTTTTGACTGTCCATATAGTGATGGATTTCCGCAAAGTGACGCCTGACTCCATTAATAACATTTATGAATGTATCACTACCGTCATACCGCTGCCGAAATACCGCTGAAGGTTACTGGTTCCACAGGGTGGTGGTTAGTCGAAAGAAGTTTCGGAAGAAGCGCACCGAAATGGATAACCACTCATCCAGATGTTGAGAGCTATAAGGTCATTTTGTACCACTGCGTGGTCATTTTGTAACAAATCCGAATTATTTAGTTACATAAATGCACGGCAAACGTAATCTAAAATCACCGAACGGCAAACAACTCTCAATGACTTGGTAGCTGGCCAAATCAAATCTGCAGTCCACTTTAGTAACAGTCTTGTTTATTTCGCTCAAGTGAAACCTGTAGTGCGAACTGAAGTTAAGAAATAGGTCGATTTAGTTTCGAACTAATCTGTTCCTTACTACACGGTAAAATATTCCGAATTCACATTATAAATTATGCATTTGTATGTGGGATATGTAACAGTGGGATTCACTATGACGAATCTTAATATACCTAATTCGTTAAAAAATGACGGCTACATGGTTCGCCACCCGTCACGTCCTGATTCCCACGAGGGCGAGAAATGACGAACGGGAAGTCGTTTCGCTACGATGAATGTGAGAGGAAGGATGGATGAAAAGAAAGGAAGGAAGATGTGTTGGGATCGTAGCGGGTGGAAATCTGTGGTCTCTGCCAAACCCTACGGGGAGACAGGCGTGACTATATGTATGTATGCATTTAACGAATTCTATATAAATTCTTTAACCAATCTATCACAGTACAGGCTGTTCGGTTATGGCATTTGTTGACACTGGAGGTATGACAAGCGAAATCTATTCCGATTTTCAAAAACCTTGTCAAAAATTAGGTACTTTTTAATTATATATAGTATAATGATAAATATTTCCAGTCTGATCTTAATTTGGTTTTTTCTCTCCAGCTTCTCAGACCGATTGCCATTACATACATACTATACGAATTTATATGACCATCTGAGTTTAGACCTTCCGCGGCTTTTACGACCATCTGGTTTGCCTTTTAGTAGGCGTTTGGGTACTCTCACTTCATCCATCCGTAAAACGTGACAGCCACAACGAACAGCCCAACGAAGGCGTTCAATTTTGATGTTTTTGATGGTGTCCAGCTCATAAAACTCGTGGTTGTAAAGTGTACGCCATCGCTCATTTTCCAACACATGACCAAAGATTTGTCTTCAAATTATTATTAAACAACTCGACATTTCTGTTTCGCGCGATAATATATATCAACAACATTGCCTTCCATAAAACAAAAGGACTTAAATAAGTTTTTGTCCTCGCATTATTCAAGGTCTGAGAAATACAGCGCTGCTTTATCTCAGTAGTGAAACAGACATTTAGGGAATTAGTAAATTTTGCCTGCACAACAAATTATTAGTTGAAATAAAGCTTTCCCTCTTATCGGCCAACTTGGAGACAAGCTTCTCTTTCACTTACCCTCAACGTAACTTTATTTGAAGGTTACTAGGTAAATTCCCTTTGTGTATTATAACGGCGATTGATGACCCACTTAGTACAATGGCGAAATGTTTACTCTTTTAACCAAGAGTCGTGGATTCCATTCCCACAAAATGTAATTGTTTCTGTTAGTATTTAGAGTCTAGATATTAGTCATTATCATTTGTAAGATATAGCACCCATATTACAGAGAATCCTTGAGTGAAGTAAATAAAAAATATTTATTTATTAAATGTATTTATGAATGTACAAGACAAAAAATTAAAGACTTACATACTTTTTTAAAAAAAGGGAAATGAATAATAATCATACCTCTAATCCAAAATTTTACATATATTACAAGACTCTAGATCCCACGCTCGGATTCATTGTGTTGTGGAAAACTAGGCTCTTCCCCTAATTAATAATATGTAACACAACAAATGTAAGAAAGAAAAAAAATTAATAAACACTAATGATATAAAAAAATGATGATGATGCTTCATCCACACTCATCACTCTCTTCATACAAGCTCGACGGTAAAGGGTGCTTTGACCTGGCATTTTTTGAGAACTTCAGCAATTGGTTAAGGTATGTTCTCCTTTTTCTTCCCCTACCGACTCTTCCATCCACATCCGCAACCTAAATTTCTCTTATCAGTCGTCCTTCATCCATCCTCTCTATGTATCTAGTACTTATTGTTTATGCAAAATGGCGAATTGCCACAGTGATGCACATTATCTCGCCTTGTTTGCGTCAATCAGAAACCTTACACCGATGACGTTCAAGTTCCCAAAGTAGGTCAAATTTGCAACCAACTATCTACCTCGATTCCAACACAACTCAATCCCCGCTAAGTTTATTGCAGACTTTCATAGTTAAGTTATTTCGTTGAGTAAATACCGTACCGTTACTTAGTTGATTGAAAGTTTCATCGCAATGTATCCCATGAATAAAGAAATTTCGTTTCAAAAGACTAACTTTAAATAAAAAGACCGTATCCTTTAATGGAAGTTTTTTATTTTAAAAAATCAACTGAAAAAAAACTAAACATTTGATTTCTACATTTACAGATGGAAATTTTTAATTTTATTAAGAAATAGAGCTGTCTCCATATAAAGTGGCATACGATCTACTGTCGTGAATATGGCTATACCAGCAATGAATAGAACCCGCACTTTTCTTCTTTTCTTGTGTGATTATGTTTTATGCTAACAGAAATCCTGCAAACCAAGTCCTTGAGTCTGTAGATTTAAAACGTTGTGAACCAACCGCCAGCCCAGTTGAGAATTACGTTGAAACTACTCACACAACTTTACACTCTTTGACAGAACTGGCGAAGTTTGATTAAAAACTTTGTAAGCACGTTAAAATATTGCCATCAAAAGACCACCTCGTCAAACGGGGTCTCTTACGAGTATGTAAGTTGGTTACAAACTTTGCGCAAAGTGAATTTATTCTATAAGAAGACTATGTTTATATTTTAATATCGTAGCATCCGTCTCTCCGCGCATTTTATAATATACACGAAAAAAATGTATTTTTACGTTTTCAAATGTATTATTACGTTGCAAATGTGGATGGAAGGTTCGGTAGAGGAAGACCACGGAAAACACACCTTGACCAAATTGCCGTAGTTTTTAAGAAAGGCCAGATCAAGAGTACTCTTAACAGGTGGGCTTGCATGAGGAGAATAATGAGTGTGGAGGAAGCAAGGGAAGTATGCCGAGATCGTAGCAGATTAAGATCTGTGACCTACCCCTACGGGAGACTGGCGTAACGATATTTATGTATGTATGTAAAATGTATTTTTAAAATCATTATTAACAAAAGAAAAAATTATCTGTTTATTTCTTATTGAACAAATATTAATGATCCGCTACAAGTTACTTAGCTAAGTAAAAATTCGGACTGTCGACATGGTCTCAAACTACTAATCATAAATTCATCAATTTAAGTTTTTCGAAATTTACTCAAAGATATTGACAATAAAATACTCTAGCGTCCCTAGCCATAGTGAACTTTAAGTTTACAAAAGTTAACTTACGTAGTAAATTCTCTGGTAGCATATTATTCAATATATGTAGTTTGATTATGGCGTGGAAGTGAAGTGTAATGAAATAAATATGTATATCTGGTTTTTTCACCTGACTGCGGAAGTCCATGCAAGATTTTATTTGCAAAGCATATAGAAACTGTATTAATGACACTTTTTTTACAATAATTATTTTTTGCTTAAACCCTTAGTAATATTATAAAATACAAAAAAAAAGAAAATAATTTTATTCAAACAAGTGTCATAAAATGTTTCTTGCTCAGCACATTCCGGGAGCATCTGGCGCTGGTTTTCAGCAAGAACCAACCTGGTCAGTTCGTGGACCACAGTGATGACATTCATACTGACACACACATATACATACACCTACATCTATATATAATATATACTATACTCATACTCATATACACATACACATAAATACACACACAATACAGTAAAATCAAAAAATTTAGTCATGTAATAAATTCATCGTGTCAAGTGTATAAAAAATACGACGATCGATTGCCTCAGTGGCGGGGCCCTCCGCCCACGGAGTCAATGGTCGCGGGTTCGATTCCCGCATCGGAATAAATATTTATATGGATTTATAAATGTTTATTCCGAGTCTGGTAACCACCCCAATCCGCATTTCCTTTCCTACCCTTTCCTTTCTTCTCTGTCCTTCCTTTCCTCTCCGCCAACCCACGGTCTGCCGTGCCAATGGATGCGTAGCTAGGGGCGAGCCTAGTCGCAAGCGTCCCGATCGTCCCGGGATCGGACTCCCCCGGGTACTATGGTGCCTTACCTCAGTATGCAGGGCTCTGCTGGGGCTGACCTCCATCCTCCCTTGCGGCTCGTGAGATTCACTAAGACGAATTTAATATACCTAATTTGTCAAAAATGACGGCGACGTGGTTCGCCACCTGATTCTCACGAGGGCGAAAAGCGACCAATGACGAGCCGTTTCGATGAATGGCATCGGATGGAGCTCTGTGGTCTCTGCCAAACCCTGTGGGGTATAGGCGTGAATATATATATAAAAAAATATATAAAAAAGTTATTAGTGTATTTATATTTCAAGATACTTCATATTATTTCACTTGACACTGACTATTAGTTATGGCTAATTACAATCAAGAAAGAAGAAGAAGAAGCTCTTAAATCTTAAGAATTTATACTCTTCTAATGGAAGTACTACTTTAAGCGATAGTTGGTTAAATTTATTTTAAAAGTCTCTTATCTTAAATTAATGCACCAATAAAAACAGCAGGTGCTTGACTTATTGCGCTGCGGGAGTTGTTTGTTTTATAGCTTCGTTTTATATATTATTTATGGATAATATTTTTTCGCCTCCTACTGTAGTACACAAGGCACTCGTTGGAGGACTCGTAGGAAGACAAAGGGACGACCAATTGGCTCAGTGGCCCTCCGCCCGTGGAGTCAATGGTCACGGGTTCAATCCCCGCATCGCATATGTATGAATTACAAATATTTATTCCGAGTCTGGTAACTCCGCCAATCCGCATTGGACAAGCGTGGTGGGTTAACGTCCGTTCCTTTAGGAATGGAGAGGCTCGTGCTCAGCAGTGGGACGTATATGGGCTGTTAAAAAAAATAGACATTTGAAACACCAGAGGCATCATAGATACGTAATAAGGTCGGCCTTTAAAATATGAGGTTAGTGTGAATATATTGATGTATATTACGTTTTTACGTGCCAACACACAACCCTTAACTAATAAAATTCATCTCGCAAGTCAACAGATAAGTTTCCAATGGCGCATTTATCTTTTTTTTTCTTCAAGACACTAGCGAACTTCCCCCGGAAAGTCTGTGCCGGCTACAAATTAAATTGAAAAAGGAAAAAGTTTATAAAGAAGGTACATCAACTTTCCCTCACAAAGCCTGGAGACAACAAAAGGGTAAAAAGTGAGCGCTGTTACTGTGCAAAGTTGAAAACTATGCTCGCAATAAATACGCATTAACTTCAAGGATAATGGGAAATTATGATATGGCCTTACACCGCGGAATATTACAGACACAATCTATACAATGAGATATATAGCACTTTTTGTAAGTGTCTCCTACAAACGCTCAAGCAGCTCTCATATCGCTTTTATCATGGATAGTGCTCCGAGGAATTGTTTGCAATAATTCCTACCCCTGACTTCCATTATTGCACAACTCACCACAGAATAGCAAGCTATATATATATATATATATATATATATATATATATATATATATATATATATATATATATATATATATATATATATATATATATATATATATATATATATATATATATATATATATATATATATATATATATAATATATATATATTTATTGCGATGTGGGGATCGAACCTGCGGACATTGACTCCGTCACCCATCGTCGTCTCAGGCGGCATCCCCGCTATTGGTCAAAAATTGGTCATTCTTCTTTATTTTTTTCTTATTCAATTTCCTTTTCAATATGTCTGTAACACTTGGAATATCATAATTTTTGTTTAACATATGAGTGTCTATGTACAGTGTTGTGAGTGTGTACACGAAATATAATTAAATTTAAGATATGTTTGTCAGAGTTAACTTTCCAATTACTGTTAATAAATATAAATTAAGAAAATAGAATAGGGCTTCATTTGAAAATAGGCTTAATTATTGTGGCAGAAAATCCATATCAAGGGGGACTTGACAAAACCCTGTTAGTAACGAATGAAATTGTACCTACCTAGAAAGTACAAAAAGGCTTCTTTTGTAATTTAAATACCCGAGAGAATGGAATGTCTCTCAGTGAATATAATTCACCCAAGGACTGCAATAACGATGGCGTAGGCTTACAACTGTTCGTATTTCTTAACTTCTAATAAATTCTTTTGAAATACGATTTGTTATCTGAATAAATTGCGAGAGTAAAAAATAAATATATTTACAATGATTAATTGACTCAGTGGCAGATCTTTACTCACGGAGTCAATGGTCGCGGGTTCGATCTCCGCATCGAGATAAATATGAATATGTTTTTTTTTACAGCCTATATACATCCCACTGATGAGAACAGGCCTCTCTATTTCTGGAGGAACGGACGTTAACCCACCATGCCTGTCCGATGCGGATTGACGGGATTACCGAACTCAGCATAAATATCTGTAGACCATACATATACTTCATTCCGATGCGGGAATCGAATTCACGACCATTGACTCCGACCATTGGGCGGGGGGACTGATCTAATTGAGCATCGTGACAAAATACAGATAGATACTTACAGATAGATATCCTGGCTCCGTAGGTGGAGGGCCCCGCCACTGACCCAATCGGTCATCTCTTCTTTTATTTAATATTCTAATATTTCTTAATACTTTCTAATAGTCGTTAAATATAAAAAGGGACATTGTTTCCTCTTTAAAAATTGGGGAAAATCATTTCTTATGTACACTTAATTTGTGACTTCAAATTCCCTTCGTCGTTTGCAACAGACGGCAAAGTGACCCTCGTTCAAATTTTCGTGTCCGCAATAAATTGTATTTGGTACTCATCTTAATTAACGCCCATCTGCTAAAATTGGAAATGTTCCAAGGTAAACATAGTACCGTCGTAACACGAGAAACTATATAACATTTTACTAAAAATCAAGGAAACTATTTTAAAACCAGGCATACTTATGTATTTTTCCAGGATAACTCTTGGAATTCTCTGAATCAATTTGCCAGGAGAAGAATTAGACGACCAATTGGCTCAGTAGCGGGGCTCTCCGCCCGCGGAGTCAATGGTCGCGGGTTCGATCCCCGCATCAGAATAAATATATGGTTGGAATATAAATATTTATTCCGAGTCTGGTAACCCCGCCAATCCACATTGGACAAGCCACATTGGACATCTGTTCCTCCAGAAATGAAGAGGCCCGTGCTCAGCAGTGGGACATATATGGAAAGTAAAAAATCAATAATCAATATTAGACTTCAATCACTATACCAAAATTTACTGGGGAACCAAATAGTTTTTTGAGTTAGCTAACTGAAGTTGCATTGGACTAGTCACGTATATCGGAGAACTGACAACCGCAGGTATGAAGACCGCATTTTAGCAGACGTAATATTGGGCACCCTCGACCACCAATATTCATAATTATTACTTCTTAAGGAAGTTTATGTCTAATTTTAAGTATATTATTTTGAAGTAAGTTTTCCAAGTAACATATCAGATAAAGAATTATTATCCCTTTATTACTTCCTGGTTCCAACTGGAAGGCGAGAAGCGACTAACGGAGAGCCGTTTCGCTACGATGAATGTGAGAGGAAGGATGGATGAAAAGATGGATGAGTGTGGAGGAAGCAAGGAAGATGTGCCCGGATCGTAGCGGATGCAGATCTGTGATCTGAGCCTACCCCTACAGGAAACATGCGTGACAATATGTATATATGTATGTTAGTAATTTATTAATAAGCTGTTTCATTTAATAAAATACTAATTTTAATTTATATTTAGGTTTTTTATAGCATTAATATCTTGTAAAACATGTGTGTCACAAATAAACGGTTTTCTATTTCATTATTCACATCCTTATTGCAAAGTACTGCAGATATTCATGGGCTGTCACTTTTTAAAAATAATTAAGAGAAATATTACCCTCGTCTTTAGCCATAAAAGTAGTTACAAGTGGCCTCTCAATGGCGCGCTGTGTCAACTTGCTCCAGTGAAGTATCCCTGCTCGTTTTCCAAGTTCCTCTTCCGATACTTCAACTGGAACTAATTATAGTTTGAGTGCATATTACTTTTCACGATTATTTTCAATATTACTTTTAATTTTATTGCATTACAATATTTTGATGCAACAAAATTAAAAGTTTGCCGCATTATAACGATTAAAAATGACTATGTGGACAGTCAGAACTTTTACTTAGCCAAGATCCGCGACAAGCAAACAAAAATGGAAAAATTATAATGCGTGATTTTTAGTGGAAGAAGTGGATCTAACGGTTGTCTTCTGTAGAGTCTACTATACCTGATGATGACTCGTGTTGAGGCAAAACATGTGTCGTGCTATACTGTTACTAATGAAAAAAATGCTAAGAATTCTGTAAAGGTGGTACTTCTGGTCGGGCTAGCAGAACAGGCATACAAGCATGCGGGTCACCTGATGAGAAGCGATCACCGCCACCCATATACATCCGTAGCGCCGGAAGCGTCGCAGGCCTTTGACGAACACATACACTCTTACTAAATACCCCTGTGTCATATCCACGTGGAAATATCGCAGGTGGTAAATTGTTCCACATTTGCGCAGGTCGTGACAGAAAATTGGTAACATCGCACTGTGATAGACAGCCAGCCATCCAGGTGATAGAGAAGGAACCTATTTAATAATATAGCTTCCATAAAATAAGTATATTTATTTTATGGAAGCTATAGGTAAACGACAAAGCAGGTGACTTAATGATAAGAAACCATCGCCACCCATGACAATCTCCAGTACTAAAAACACTGCAGATTCGTTGCCTACCTTTGAATAAGGATGGTTTTATGGGAGGTAAAAAGGAAGTAATAGAAGGAGAAATAAAAGAAGGGGAAAAGAAATTAGGCCTGGCATAAAAGCACTAAGCTTCATGCCGATGTTCTTTAAGGGTATAACTCTTTTGAACTATTCGTGCTGCACAATGCTCCCATGATATTAAAACTCATGACTAAATCAGGTTAAATAGTCCATAGCTGGGCATAAGCTTCTCTAAAAGCACGTCACCTAGTCTGATCTTTTGCTACACGCGTTCCATTCAACCCATTCTCCACCAGCAGCCCACATATGTATTATTTCATAAATCTGACTGAACAATAGACCAACAAGAACAAAGTTGTTATTGCCCACGTTAACTCGCCCGAATCACCACTTAACTATACAGTTCATCGACATGATTTCCTCTTAATCTTAATAAGATCTGTTCAAATCACGGTCGAGATCAATTGACCGCGCCTCGTCCAGCCCGCAGTTTCGAATGCTAATTGGGTATATATAACCCTTTGTTAACTCCCAATATATTTTCAAGATTAGCATCTTATGTATATTCGGGAGAATGTTTTGTTTCGACGCCGAAATAGGCATTTTTTTGTTCTGTTTAATTGTATTACTCTGTGTGGCTACCGGGTTAAAAAAAGGCTTCGTTTTTTCCTCCCGTGTGTATAGTACGACGAGTTACGAAAAAAAAATTATTAGCGCTGCAGACGAATACTATGTCAAGAATGGCATATTATTTGTCAGTAGACTCCCACAGAAAACCGGCGTCTGAATGGTAGCTTAGCTACCGCTCTTCGTCCGGTGAGCAGCCGAGTTTCGGAGGCCCAATCCTCCTCTCCTTCTCTCTCTTGGCGGTATTAATTGCTTTTCATCAGCGATTGCTGCCTTTTGAATATTTATTGGCGGTATTAATTGATTTTCATCAACGATTGCTGCTTTTTGAATATTTATTTGCGGTATTAATTGCTTTTCATCAGCGAGTGCTGCTTTTCGAATATTTATTGGCGGTATTAATTGCTTTTCATCAGCGATTGCTACTTTTCGAATATTTATTAGCCGTATTAATTGCTTTTCATCGGCGATTTCATACTTTTATAATAGAAACGCTTAAAGGTATGCATGATTGTAATTAGAATTAGATTTTTCTCTTCTTGTCTCCCAAAGAATTTATCAAATTTAATTAATTTTTTTTTCTCTTCTTCAAAAATCCTTGTTTGTATATTTTTTTTTACAAACAATATGTTTACATTCACATTCTTATAGTGCTATTGTATGGAGTAAGTAATTATTGGAAACTTTACTGATTTCAGTTATTGTTATTAGAAATAATATAATGTAATATAAAATTGTAAGTAAAAAAATTGTATAATGTAATATAAAAATAAAATAGAAAAGCAAGCGACACGATTTGCTTTCCTATCATAAAAGAAGAATAGTTTTTAAGATATATATTCCAAACTTTTCGTATGTGAAATGAAAAAACGAATAGCATCGTATAGTCTTCGTGAAACTGTCTATCCCATAAAAAATAGTAGAATGCACCATATGCAGGTGACATTGACAGTGGACGCGACAAGATGTGATATTTCTCCCTATAAATTTCTTCCAGAAATTAAGCTCATTCAACTTGAGTACAGTTAAGTGAATTAAAAGTTAGAACTTGAAATGACAGATACCGAATGTTTAATCGTTTTAGTAAAACTTTGTAGACTAAAACTTCAATCAAACTTCTCCCTCTCTAATTTTCTTCTAATCTTTGAAAAATATTATGCTGAGAGATTAGACATCTCTCAAACCTTATATAGATATATTAGTTTACTGATAACTGCGTAATTATCAGCCTGCGGCAGTCCCTGTCCCTATCTTTAGCTATCATCATCCCTACATACCATCCCTACATACCATCCCTACATACCATCCCTACATACCATCCCTACATACCATCCCTACATACCATCCCTACATACCATCCCTACATACCATCCCTACATACCATCCCTACATCCCTACATATCATCTGCCCTACAAGCATCCAGCTTCATCTAAAGAGCCTGGGCTTCATCTAAACAGCATCTATACAGCGTGACACGCGGTCTCCACTCCAGCACTCGTCTACTCCAATTGTTCTTTCCATAATAACCTATTACCACTTATTTTCCTAACTTGACAAGCTTAAACTGCACGCAAGTGTGGTTCGTCGACAAGTTTGATATGCAAGCTTGAACAATTAAGCATATATTGATTAATAAATAATTTGCTTTGAAATGGTAGAGCCACACTGCAAATAAATACTTTATCAAGAATGGCATAATATTTATCTTTAGCATGAATGGGCCGGCTAATGGGCCTAGGTAAGTACCACACTCCCGCACAACGGCGTCGGAGTGGTAGCTTAGCTACCGCACTTCGTTCGATGAGCGGTTGAGTCCCGGAGTCCCAACTTTCCTTCCTGTTCCCCCTCAGCGGATGTCAATGGACGGCCTTGATTGCTTTCCATCAGATAACATGCTTGCTCGTTTGCCTTCCTAGACCGTAAAAAAAGCTATGTTGGAGAATTAGTTCTCTGGCGGATTTCATCATTCCAAATCGTATCCATCAGAGCAACTCTAATTGTAGCACTTTTTATAGCTCAACGACTATGAGCTTGTGAAGTGCAGGGACTACCAGTTTCCACGTTTCAATACTATAAGAGCTAACGATCCTGTCCACATGGATCGAAAACTGTCTTCAGGCTTCGTTATATGAGCGATAAAAAGATAGATTGTACCCATTTGGACCTCCTTTCTTTTTTCACAGCCCATGTCTCTGCTAAGCACGAGCCTCTTTATTTTTGGAGGATACGGACATTAACCCATCACGCTTGTCCAATGCTGACTGGCGGAGTTACCAGACAATGCTGGGACCGCGACCATTGACCCAGTGAGTGGGGAGCGCCACCAATGAGCCAATTGGTCAGACCTTTTTTAGTTTTCAATTAATTATAATTTTATCTTCATAGTTCCGTCAAGTTTTGTCTTAATATCACATACATATGTCTAGATATATATCTACGTTGATTTAGTTCAAAAAGTTTTGTTTCTACCCGTTACTAAAAGTAACGATACAATTAACTTAGAACTAATCCAAACACATTTTCTTTTCGTTTCGTTTTGAAAGTGGCATGAAAGAGGAATTTATTACCCGCACTATAATGTTCCCTTTTGTGTTATTTTTTAAGCTGTTAGTGAATTTTGACGTGAAAAGGCATGATTAGCGCAACAATAGAAAAGTTATATTCAATATAACAGTTGAGAGGGTAAATAGTTCAGACCTTAATATTAAGCTTTTAGAATTTTTTTTTTTAATGGAAATGGTAGGGAATTTTACGAACGACTTACCTGATAGTAAAAAAGCTTCATCGCCTATTGAAGTTTTGAAAAAATTAACCTACCTCGCTTTTACCAGATAAATTGGCGAGACTTCTACAATAAATACCTTTAGGTAAATAAATCTACTTTTTTATGGCATAGACATTACAAATGCTTTGAGATAAGAGAAGGCTTAATTTTTAAAATTCCAACGTCGTATCGGTACGAAAATACCACTGAAGGTAGCTGGTTCCTTAGAGTGGTGCGCGAAATGAAGTTTCGGGAAAAACGCACCGTATTAGATCGGTATTCATCCGGATGATGGGGACAAAACTTTTCTTTTTAACGAGTAGTGCTATAATAAGATTCAGAAGCAAGAACTCTTCTTTTTACTACACCAAGGAACGAATGAATGAAAAAACAAATTTACTAATCAGTTCAGTAGTTTATGCTACATAGGTCAATTATCAATTTTCAAAAAAAACGTATATTATAATTAACAAATGCAATATTGGTCTATAGGAATTAATCGCGTGATTTCTGTAAGAAATAGATTGCTTATTTGAACCCTGACAATCTATCGTATGATACCGTTAGGTCGAATTGACAAGACGTGTCACGTATGGGAATAAATAGTTTGATTAGTGGTAGAGCCACGCTGCAGACGAATACTTTGTCAAGAATGGCATAGTATTTGTCTGTAGCATGAATGGACCGGCTCGCCCGGGGAAGTACCACACTCCCGCAGAAAAGCGGCGTCTTAATGGTAGCTTAGCTACCGCGCTTTGTACGGTGAGCGGCTGAGTTCCGGAGGCCCAACACCCTTCCCCCCTCCTTTTACCCTAACCCTTCCTTACCTTCCCACTCTCACTCCTATAATGACACTTTCCTTAAAGGTCTGCAACGCTTCCGCACTGCCGCTACGGATCTCTATCGGCGGCGTTGATGGCTTTCCATCAGGTGTCACGTCTGCTCGTTTGCCTTCCTATCCCATAAAAAAATAACTATAGGCCATATATATACACATATATTTATTCAGATTCCGAACAATCGAACTCACAGCTATTGATTTCCGGTTCGATTTAGAAAATCTATAATTTCAACATTTAAAATCCAAATTCAATATAAAAAGTCCAAAAATGGAGTAAAGATGTGAAGTTTTATACAATAAATTTAATGTACATTTAAACTATGGCTGGAATATGAGAGAGAGGCTTTAACAATCAGTATGGCCGACCCACTAGCATAAATTTGCACAGCGCAAACTGAAATGCATACTCGAAAACTGTGTGTCAAATAAAGTGAAAAATATGAAGCAACGTGAAATCAGAATTTTTGTCCGATTTTGTTACGTTACGTTGAGTGATATTTCAAAGTTATATACTCACTAAATCAGGACTAGTTAGCCTATTTTATAGACAATAGTTTTATTTATATGTATATTATATACCAAGACTTCTCTGGGTCAGAATGAAGGTTGGCCTGACTCGAGCCTTTGCCCTCGGCGTCTATGCGCTGCAAGATATCGGGTCGAGAAGATTTCCAGAAGTCATCAAGGAGAACGAGAAGTTTTGGGATTGTGTAAGAGAAGTATTATTATATATATTAAGAGAAGATAAATGCAAGGAAAGAGTAATGGTTGTGGAAAATGCAAGGAAAGCATGCCGAGGGAGCTCTGTCTACCCCTACGGGAGACAGGCCTGACGAAATGTATGTATACTAAATATACGAAGTCAATAATTGCGGATTCAATCCTCGCATCTCGATAAATGTATATGATATATGTATATATGTATGGCCTATAAATATTTACTCTGAGTCTGGTTTCCGTATTGGGCAAGCGTAGTGGGTCGAAATCCATTTATTCAGAAATGGGGAGGCTGTTAAAAAAAATAGACATTTGAAACACCAGAGGCATCATAGATGCGTAATAAGGTCGGCCTTTAAAATATGAGCTGACTTGTTTTTTGAAGGTTTTGAAGGTTGGCAGCATTTCGAGTGTGTCACGATATTCTAATGAGTGTATACATAAAAGCATTAAATGAAATATCAAACAATATTTATGATTTGAAATACGAAGGAACTGATGGATAGTTTATTGGGTTTTTATATTAAGAGCGAAGTACACTCATAGTAAGTAATGTAATAAGACTATATCGTTCGCTATGATAGTGTCACCTTTCGTATACTTTAAGGTGAAATTTAATTTATTACTTATCACTTAGACTATAGAGAGGGCTAGAAATGGAATTTCTGAAGAGGATTGGAATTTTTGAAATAACAATAGCTAGCTAGATCAATATATAATAAATGAGAAAAAAGGAGTTATTTCAACATGTGTTTTGCTTTTACCTCTAGAAAATCAATGGAGAGACAACCAAGAATAGTGTGTGTGTGACTTATTAACGTCCGTTCCTCCATTTCTGGAGGAACGGACGTTAATCCACCCTCTTGTCCGATGCGGATTGGCGGGGTTACCAGACTCGGAATATATATTTATCAATCCATACATATATTTATTCCGATGCGGGGATCGAACTCGCGACCATTGACTCTACAGACCATTCAATAATGTAATGACCATTGACATTATTGAGCCTCTATAGTTTCAACAGCCCAAGTCAGAGTCTGAACCTCACTTTTAGACAACTACTAGCTTCTTCGATCCTCTACTGAACATTGGCCTCCCCAAGTCGTGCCAGCTTGCCCAATTTTTGGTTTTATCCCTCTAATGTTTGCCAGCGGCCCTGCGCAATGAATGGCAGCTTTTTCACTAAAATACCCAAAATTATAAAGGGACCTTTGGGATATATAAATAAACGAAAAGCATGGCTCCTTAAACATAGGATGTCATATAAAATATAAAAGCCTATATGAACCGTAAACTCCTAGAATTTAATTATATAATATTTTAGTGTGTAAAATTTTGTTTATTATTTTAATTTATTTACTATTTTGATATTGTTATTAAATAATAAATTAATTTTAATAATTAGTTATATTACTTGCTATAATAGGATATGTGATGGAGATAGATTATAAAGTGAACGAAAAATAAGAAATACCCCCAGAGATAAAACAGAAAATTGGAAATATATGAGATTACCAGAATAAATAATACTACCAGACTGAATCACTGGCGAAGCTACCGCTTTCCAGGTCATCCGTCACGGGTTCAATTTCCGGACGCCTCATTCGGGATACAAAGATCGGATATATATATATATATATATATATATATATATATATATATATATATATATATATATATATATATATATATATATGTGTATTTGAGTTACAAGTACTAAGTACTAGTGGTAGAGTCACGCTGCAGGTACGAATACTTTGTCAAGAATGGCATATTATTTGTGTGTAGCATGAATGGACCGGCTCGCCCGGGGAAGTACCACACTCCCGCAGAAAACCGGTGTGTGAGTTACCGCGTTTCGTACGGTGAGCGGTCTGAATTCCGGAGGCCCAACACCCTCCCCTTCCCACTCCCATAATTTCACTTTCCTTTAAGGTCGGCAACGCTTCCGCACTGCCTATGGCGTTGCGGATGTCTATGGGCGGCGTTGGTTGCTTTCCATCAGGTAACCCGCCTGCTCGTTTGCCTTCCTATGCCATAAAAAAAACTAAGAATCGTAGACTCTCTAGTACTAGAGTCGTAGGTTCCCCGCCAATTTGTCTTACACTAGTGTGGTGGGTTGACGTCCATTCCTCTTGAAATGGGAAGACTCGTGCCCAGGTGTGGGATATATCTGGACTAAGATGATTCATTAAGTGGAGAGTTGCTGACGACTTTTTTTCGATAAGATTTATTGTAGTTTAAGTTCCCCGTTATTCCACTTCTTCCCAAAAAAACACAAATTATTATTTTTCTATATTTTTTTTGCTTTTCGCGAATCTTAGCTAAGTAAAAATTCTGACTGTCTACATATGTGAGCTATGAAATAAAGACACGACTTACATTACGCTAACAAAAAAATGTGCACAGTTCACGCGTGGGAGAAATGAAACCTTTAGAAAATAATAGGAAACGCTATAAAATATACTTATTCTACCTCATCTTCTCGACGTATGTATGTGTTTGTCTCTCTATAGTTTGGCTTTTTCGTTTCATCGAGTTTCAAATCCTAAAGATGCTAAATAAATTTTGACTTCAATTAACAAAATGTATTGGGTGTAAATAGTTACCACAAATAAAGGCATATAGTCAAAGATATATGTGATATATTTTTAAATAAAAAAACAGAATCCACATTATCTCCTCAACCATAAAGGTCCAATACTAATAACGATCGTAGCGAATTCCGATCCTATTTAAATTGCCAGGAGAATCGAAAAGGAAAAGAAATGCAAATAGGTACATAATGTCAACAACATTAAAATGAAGGTCTTCCACAGATAGGCACAGGGTGCCCGGTGAAAAAGTATGTTATAGATTACATAATTCTTATTTGAAACCAGTAGTTAAGGTTGAAATCCTAATTTTTCCACCGAACATCCTATGGAAGGGTCCTCCTTATCCTAAGAATGAATCAAATTCTACAAAAAAGAAACACATTTATTTTTATACAGAACTAAATCATCAACGAACTACGGCAGTCCACGGTTGGATTTGGATCTCCCCTAAGGAGTGTCACTCAGTCCAAACTTTACACATCCAATTTCTTCCAGCAGCCCTGCAAAAGTCATTGTTATTTTCCATTTGGAAGGGTTATATACACTACATTTACACATAGAAGGATGAATGAAAGTCGACTGATAAAAGAAATACCTTACCTTGACCAAATTGCTACACTTCTTAAGAAAGGCCTTCAAAAGTATCCTTAATCGACGAGCTTGTATGAAGAGAAATTATGGAAAACAAGCGTGATGATATATGTTACATATACATATCAACAAGAGAGAGAAAGAACTAGACTATCAGAGAAACTCCGAGCACAGCCTCATAGCTCTCTTGGCGACACAGCACATGGTTTATTAAAGTCCACATTTAAACACCATTAGAGAGTAAAGGCAGCTCTGAGCTCGTGAAGTAAGACACTCGTAGTCCATGTTTCAACATTATAAGAGAGTACAAGCAAGAATTTCGTCTTTAGGCTCTGTGATATAAACGAAGACATTTTATAAATTGAATCGCCACCTATGAATTTATAAGGCCATAACATAAGACCATAAAATCCATAACGGCAAATACATCAATTATGTATGCTGTTTACGACCTCCTTCCACCTCTTGACCAATTTGTTTATGCCGTTCCGCTAAAAATCATCCGGTCTGGTAACGGAGAAGTTGTTGAGCCAGTTTTTAAGGCCCTCTTCATTATCGAGGGTAACGTCCGTCATATATATATATATATATATATATATATATATATATATATATATATATATATATATATATATATATATATATATACAGCAAAAACATAATAGAAAAAATAAAAACGGTACAAAGTTATTCCCCAACCTAATATATAGAATTAAAATGTGGATAATGTCGTTGGTTGTACAATTAATATTAGCATTTTTTACCGCTTTTACCATGGGGAGTGTTCCGAAAAATTGGAATAATTCCCACCGCCGAATTCCACAAACGCAACTGTCCGTAAATTTCATCCCCACCATCTGGATGAGTGTCGATCGACTACAGTGCGTTTCTCTCGAAACCCCTTTCCACGCACCACCACTCTATGGAACCAGCTACCATCGGCGGTCTTTCCGAACCGATACGATTATACCTCCGGTGTCACAGTTGTCTATGGGCGGCGTTGATAGCTTTCCATCAGGCGGCACGCTTGCTCGTTTGCCCTCCCTATGCCATAAAAAAACATTTAATTATTGTTACAGTTTGTTATCCTTTAATAATAAAAAAAATATGAAATAAGGAAACAGCTTCAATATCAATATCAGCCCGCGGGAGTCCACTGCTGGACATAGGCCTCGCCCAAGGCGCGCCACCTTGCCCGATCTTCGGCTACACACATACACAGGAAACGGCTTAGTACCGCAAAATTAGGATAACCGTTTCAATAGATTTTACGCGAGCAATGGTTTGCCCAATTTGCACTTGAAATCAAAACCTGAACGACCCCGATGTCAATCGATCGTAGGCCGTGTCTCCGAATAGATTCAATTAAGATTAAGAGCTGAACTTGTCATCCTAGCGTAGGGAAGCCAATCAATGGCCTATGTCTCAGAAAATTTATTTTGAGCGGCTGTATAAACGGCGTTGGTTATTAAAAGGCTATAAATATAAGGTAGATTTAACGCTTTATTTCAAATGATAGTTAACTATATTAGATTAATGGTAGAGCCACGCTGTAGACGAATACTTTGTCAAGAATGGCATAATATTTGTCTGTAGCATGAACGGGCCGGGTGACGTTGATTGCTTTCCCTCAGGCGACACGCTTGCTCATTTGCCTTCCTATCCCACAAAAAGAAAAAAAAGAAAAGTTTGGAATATATATGGTTAATATCCCATAAAAAATAAGATTTTAGTATTTTTAATTGTTATATTTTATATTTAAATCCTCTAAAGCCTTGAATATATTTAAATGACAACACAACCTCCTCAAAGCTATAATTAAGAACAATACCTTTGGATCCTTGAGAGCTCTACGTATAATTACTACTGGATGTAATTGAGAATTCAATTATCTATTAGGTAATTAGTAGCACATATTAGAATATTTAGGTAGGCAAATGACTTCGTTAGTATGGTTTGTATATAAATATTGATTTTAACCTAATATTAAGAAATAGAATAGAAGAGAAACCATTTATTTGTGACACAAATTTACATAACTTAAAGCTATAAAAATAAACTAAAAATTTAATATACATATAGTGATGTCTCCCTGTAGGGTTAGGCAGAGACCAGGTCTCCATCCGCTATGATCCCGAAACACCTTCCTTGCTTCCATCACACTCATCCATCTTTTCATCCATCCTTCCTCTCTCAGATTCATCGTAGCGAAACGGCTCTCCGTTCGTTGCTTCTCGCCCTCATGGGAATCAGGACGTGACAGGTGGCGAAACACGTCGCAGTCATTTAAAAAAAAAATTAAACTAAGTATGAAAAAAAAGAAAAAATTATAATCTTAAATGTGCCACAAAATAGTTCTTACTCAGTCAGCATAAGCATTAGAACCATAAAAAAAACAAGCCTACACATTTCTCCACGCCCGACAACGCTTCTGCATTGTCTATGGCACTGTCATGTCTATGGACGGCATTAATATATATACATATAACTAAACATAGTTACATTAAAAATGAATGTAAGCAGTTCAGTGAAAAATACAGGCTTTTTATTTTTATTTATTTATTTGTAAGCGCCACAAGTCTTCTTATATTTCCCTAGTTGTTATTTTTATGGAAAATGTAGACAAAAAATAGCGCATCATCTGATGGTAAGAATTAAACTCCAGCCATGGCGATCTACTACTTATGACATTTCAAATGTGTTACTTACCTAGGGTATATATCGTTGGAATATGTATGTTATGGTATTTACTAAAAATATGTCAATATTTCATCTTATTTCTTCGATGTAGTTAAGAGCCCTAAAATTCTTGACAATCCGAACAAGAGAGAGACAGAGGATAGATACATTCGAAATGTGATCCTGGAAGCGAATACCATGTACCATGTCCATAGTATCGAAATGCTCTGGATGCCATGGACAGCCAAACGCACAAATGTATCTATTCTCTCCGACGGCATTAATACCCGGCTATCCACTATCTGTCTGCGACACATACTGACTTCTTTCAGACATATTAAGTACGCGAAGAAGAGATAGTAACTTGGAACAGTAATTTCGAGGACGGTTTCCGACCAAGTGAAGGAACACATCCTCTTCCAACTTCCAAATGGCAGTGAGGGCTATTTTAGACCGAAACCGATGGGGACAGTAAGTGCGTTTGAGGGTTTCTAGTGACCACGATCCTCGGTAATGAGGGACCAATTAACTTGCATACATACATATTGTCACGCCTGTCTTCCATAGGGGTACAAAGAGACCACAGATCTCCATCTGCTACGATCTCGGCATACTTTCCTTGCTTCCGACACACTCATTATTCTCCTCATGCAAGCCCGCCGATTAAGGGTACTCTTGACTTGGCGTTTCTTAAAGAAGAAGAATTCAATGTATACTATAAATAAGTATAAAAAATTAAAACTTATATATTTAAAATCAAAGTTATTTAAATCAAATTTAACAACACTTACAGACTAAAGGGGTCGATATAATACTAAAGTCTCCAAACGGCGATAATGTTGTGAACTCATCACCTAATTAACGAACAAGCCGTGACCTTCATAGAGGGTTCCATAAGCCGTCATTCTGGGGAGATTCAATTAAGATTAGTAGGAAATCACATCGTTGAATATAGGCAACCTATTAACTATCATAAAGTGAAGAAAATTATTTCGTACTTAAGATGATAAACAATGTCGCTTGCGATATATATATATATATATATATATATATATATATATATATATATATATATATATATATATATATATATATATATATATATATATATATATATATATATATATATATATATATATATATATATATATATAGAAGATACCTCGCGTTGCTGAAGATGCCTCGCGTTGAAGCGAAACACGTGTCGTTATGAAGGTGGAAAAGTGGTAGTGTGTGTTTGGTATTGTGTATAGTGGTTGGTGGGTAAAGAGTTTCTGACTGCCGTTTCTCGGTTAGATTTAGTTTATGTTTCTTGTAAATCCACTTCATCCAGCAAGAAAACACACATTATTAATATTCTATTGTTGTTTGCTCGTCGCGGATCTTAGTCAAGTACAAGTTTCAACTGTCCACATAATAATGGATTTCCGCAAAGTAACGTCTGACTCCATTAATAATCAATACGATTTTTATTAATTCATTAATAATTGTTTTAACCCCTTACAAGAGGAAAACTAATGAGATGCGTTACCTTGGCACTCAAGGTTTTTCATACAGGCGCGCGTAGTTATGCGGTGTATTGGAGGGAAAAAAGAGGTGCGTTTTGCAACATAAAACCTTTTTACTTTCTTTTTTAAAAGGCGTATATATATACGCCGGCAGCAGAGAACGCATCGGTTAAGTGAGACGTATATATTCGCCAGCGGCATTTAAGGGGTTAATACAATTTATAGCTTGATAGAAAGCACTCTACGCTACCTAAAAGACATCTGCATTACTAAAGGCATTGCAATATCTTATCTGGTTTTTGAGAAATGTGTATGCTTGTTTTATGATATTCAAACAAATGAGCTAAATTTAAAATAGAAAAATTAATGTACAAATATATTTTCCACGAATATATTCCTTTTGTACCTAAATAAATAATTATCCAATAAAATGGGACCACAAAATATATTTCCTTAAAAACACTCCATCGGAGTATTATGGTAATTTAATCCGTACTAAGCCAAAGGGCGGACGTTCAATATATTTGTTTCGCGGATAGATTTCCTACGGTCGAAAATAAATACACATTTTACATTATACCAAGCGAAAGTACATAATATTCAAATTTAAATTGTAAATTCTCTATATTAGCGAAATGCCATAGTTCAGTTTATTATAGAGATAGAAAGGAAAACTGTATTTGGGAAGCCATAACACATTATGCTACCACTTGTCGCCGAAATTCCGTGAGTGTGTTAGTTCAGCGATTGTCAAACACAGTGTCGCAGCACATTGATGTCGCGGCACAAGTGTGTCGCGAGATTTACAAATACGTTATTTGGATCTGTTTTTTACTTTACGTGTTTGTATGTTATATTGTTACGTAATAAAAAGTACTTTTAATAGACTAATGATGTATAATTTAATAAATGTATCTATCTATACCTTCATTTCAACAATTTTGCATGTAAGTATTTAAGGGTGTCGCATATTTTTAAAGAATATGTTAGTGCGTCGCTTAGTAAAAAATGTTGAGAACCGCTGCATTAGTTCCCTGGTCAAGCTGACTCATTCTTGCTGCCAAGGCTCTACCATTATAATAACAATTTTTCAGCCAAATTTCAACAAAGTTTGTTCAGATAAGATCTGTGGTCGACTAATTTTGTTACAGGCGGCGAAAATGAATGTGGCTCCCAATCTAAGAAGTTAATTAAATTTTACTGGCTTTTTGATTGATAATTTTACTTATTTATACAATATAAATAACTAATATATAATATAGTAATGTAGTGATACATTCATAAATATATCACTAATGCATTAAAACCTTTTATTTTATATTTCATTTTTTTTACATTCGTAATTATCAAATTTAAAATGAAAAAGAAATAAATTGATTCATAAAACAAAAAAGCATTCGATCGACTGACGTCTCGAATGTAAGATATTCTTAGCACAAATAAATAATTTTTATAAAGTGATGATAAAGTGTGCGAATATTATATAAATGTACATATGATATTGAAACAAGAAAAATAAATGAATATCAATTGGATGAATTTCAATTATAGAAGATAAAATCCCCATAAAGATCCCGGGTGTCGCCATAAGCAGTACGGCAGGCAAACTATAGTAACTAATATATAGTAAAATGGAACTTAACAACACCTAAATAGATATTAGAACTATTAACAGTGGAATAATTGTAACCAACCGAAACAGGCTAGACTGTACTTATTTGTATCTACGGGACCGCTAATTCCCGACTCTTCGGTTGTCTTCCGTAGATCTACTATACCTGAAGATGCCTCGTGTTGGAGCGAAACACGTGTCGTTTACAAGGTGGAAAAGTGGTAGTGTGTGTTTGGTGTTGTGTATGGTGGTTGGTGGGTGTAGATTTGATGGCCGATTTTCGGTAAGTTTTTGGTTTAAGTTCCAAATAAATCCACTTCATCCAGCAGGAAACACACATTATTAATTTTCTGTTATTGTTCTGCTTCTCGTGGATCTTAGCTAAGTAAAACTTTTGATTGTCCACATATTAATGGATTTCCGCAAAATAACGCCTGACTCCATTAATCATTCTCAACTACCTATTAGATTGTCAGAGATTTGATCAATGGACCTTGTAGACATTTGGAAGCACCCCCAGGACTTGTTACTTCACCGCTGAATAAGATATTTACTCGATTCAACGTAACTTAATCTTATATAATAAAACCAAGATATATTAAGTCTAAAAGGATTTAATAAATAACTCATTTTATATTATTGCCTAAAAATTCTTAAAGAATTTAAGGCTCCAAGTAAGAATCCGCAAAAGCTTTATATAACCAATGTAAGTTATTGAATTTTATAATGTCTGTGAAGAATGTACAAGATTTCAAAGAACCTCAATTGAATGTATCAGACAATATAACTCTACAATATACTTATGTATAAGCACGTCAACCATTTTGGAACAAAAGTGAATAAATCATATTTTTTTACTCTAAAAACAGTTTATATCGTAGTTATATATATAATATATTAGAAAATTTATTTAATAACACTTTAAATATTAGTGTCTTTTTCAGAGCCCATATATTGACGCAAAAAAGCGAAACGTAGTAAATCGCTAAATGAAAACTTACCACTATAGCCGAAAAAGATTTTCACTCATAAATAGTCAGTTTCAACGCTGTACTAAATTTTCTGTTGGTCTAAGAGCTGGTCGTAGACTAAAAAAAAAATGTGCCATCTACGTCATTTACAGCATTTTCGCTTTTTTGCATCGATATTGCCCACTACTGATCACTAGCCTCCCCATTTCTAGAAGAACGGAAATTTACCCACCACGCTTGTCCAATGCCGTATGGCGGGGTAACTAGACTCGGAATAAATATACCTAGATCATACATATATTTATCCAGATACGGGGATCGAACCCGCAACCATTCACTGACTGACTTCATTGTAACAAATTTAAATATTGAAAAAGGCAAAATGATTTTGTCATTCTCTACTAATTAACTCAGGAAGTGTAAAAAATATGCTGGCGTTTTTTCGTTGGGCAAACTTGTTCGGAGACAACCGGAAAAACGCGTTGCATTGTTACCGCGATATGAGACATAAAAGTGAAAATTACCGGAGTTTCTTTTCACAACTTAATTGAATCAGTGAAAGGTATCGCTTTCGAAAGCAAAGGTCGCGTGTTCTACTCCTGTATTGAAATCAATATTCGTATGGTCTATGTTTCTTTTCATACATTGTATTTTCTTTATGGGATAGAAAGGTAAACGAGCAGGCGTGTCACCTGATTTACAGCAATCGACGCCGCCTATAAACATCCGCAGTACCATAGGCAGTACAGAATCGTTGCCGGCCTTTAAAGAACACTGACATATGGGAGGGATGGAGGGGAGGGAGAGGAGGAGGGGAAGGGGGATTGAGCTGGAACTCAGCAACTCACCGTACGAAGCTAACACTCAGATGCCGATTTTCTGCGAGAGTGTGGTACTTCCATGAGCAAGCTGACCCATTCATACTAAAGACTGACATAAATACTAAAAACGAATATGCCATTCTTGTCAAAGTATTCATCTGCAGCGTGATTCTACCACTAATTGTGTGTGTATGTATTTTAATAATAAAGTCCAGGCATGGGGAATCTTAATCTGAGGTTAGTATCAACAATGTACGAGTGACACAATGGGCCTCATTGAAAATCAGTGCCTGATGATTTAACCACATGGATCATCACGGTATGTTGATTGAGAGCATTTTAATGATGTCACACCACTGCATAGGTATATTATACATATATTACATTTTATACGATTTTCCTTTCTTTTATTTTTTTAAACTACAGTTAACTCAGTTGTTCATTCATTATTTTTCCTCTAAACGTTGTTAATGTGTGTGTTCGTCATTAATAAAGTTATCATTCATTCATTCATTCATAAAGTGCTATTATGTTACTTTATCTAAACTAATTACCTACGGAACGATAAAAATATCGAAGACGCTAATTAAAAGTTTTGTCTTTATCTCAGCAATATGATTTCTTGGTTTATTCATATAATGCGTTTTATTCATATAAATTAAATCTTCCCTGTTATATATATATATATATATATATATATATATATATATATATATATATATATATATATATATATATATATATATATATATATATATATATATATATATATATATATATATATATATTCACGCCTATCCCCCGCAGGGGTTGGCAAAAACCACAGAGCTCCATCCGCTACCATTCATCGCAGCGGAACGGCTCTCCATTGGTCGCTTCTCGCCCTCGTTAGAATCAGGACGTGACGGGTGGCGAACCACGTCGCCGTCATTTTTCAACAAATTAGGTATATTAAATTCGTGTTAGCGAATCTCACGAGCCGCAAGGGAGGATGGAGGTCAGTCCCAGCAGAGCCCTGCATGCTGAAGTAAGGCACCATAGTACCCGGGGGAGCCCGATCCCGGGACGGTCGGCACGCTTCCGACTAAGCTCGCCCTTAGCCACGCATCCTTTGGCACGGCAGACCGTGGATTGGCGAAGAAAAAGGGAAAGGATAGAGAAGAAAGGAAAGAGCAGGAACGGGATTGGGGGGGGGGGTTACCAGACTCGGAAAAAATATTAATAAATCCATATATATATTTATTCCGATGCGGGAATCGAACCCGCGACCATTGACTCCGTGGCTGGAGGGCCCCGCCATTGAGCCAATCGGTCGTCGGTGATTTTTTTATTTAAAAATATGGACATACATATACATACATATCATTCAGCCAGTTTTTCGTAGGGGTAGGCAGAGACCACAGATGTCCATCTACTACGATATCGGCACACATTCTTTGCTTCATCCATACTCATCACTCTCTTGATTCAAGCTCGCCTGTTTAGGATGCTTTTGACCTGGCCTATCTTAAGATGGTCAGTAATTTGGTCAAGGTATGTTCTCCTTTGTCTTCCCCTACCGATCCTTCCATCTACAACCGTAACGTAAATTTATTTTTTCCGTCGACTTCATCCGTCCTATCTTTCAAAAAATCTAAGCATCCCTTTCTCAACTTTTGTCACGACACCTTCTTTTATTAAAAAAAAATGGAGCACGACTTAAATAGCTCAGTAGCGAAGCTTCAGCAGTCAATGATCGCATATGCCTTCAGGTATTTATTCTAATCCCAGCCAATGGGTGTCCCAGCAATAATAGCCTTGGTCAAACATAATACGTTTATAGTCTAGTCTTCGAGAAGACCAGTGCCCAACAGTGAGACATATATGGGCTGTAAAAAAAATAGTTTTCTTTTGTAGTTACTGCAAGAAGATATGGGGTGGCCCACCCCATTTTTATCTTTATACACTTTATGTACTTTTTTGTATACTTTATGTATGTACATTGTATACTATATGTGCATATGTGTATATAATTTTTCTTTGCGTGTGTTTGTCATTGAACTCTTCCTAAATGGCTGGACTGATTAAATTTTGTGATAGGTAGTAGCTACAATCGGGTTCTGAGGTATTTTTTTATTTCCGGAGCAGGACGTCTCCTCTCTTTCTCTCCGGGCCCACTAGTATGTTGTAATACACGAGAGATATAACAAGAGTAGTTTTATACAACAATTTAGTATAAAATAAAAGGTTTAAACCAGAATTGCAATTAGGAATTGATGGAAGCCATAAATGTACACGACTTCGTACACTGGCGCCGTACTCGGGAAAGCTTTTATCTCATTGCCAAACGTGCGAGACTTTCATAATTTTATCTCTGTATTCACTTCATATAAATAACAAAAAGACTTTATATCTTAAAATTTAAAAAACTATATTATACACACATTTTATTGGGACATTAAAATGTGTACCTACATTATTTTTTTTATTATAATTACGTAGACTATAATAGAATTTTTGGGTGAAGTTAGTTTCTAGTATCAAAAACATTGCATATCTTCTTTAAAAAAAATAGATAAGCGACTCGTCCAGTTCGTCCAGAAGTATAACATATGGGTGCAAAAGAAAGAATACAATAGCAGATAACTATCACCGGTATAGCTTTCGAACTTTGTCAAACACAATATTCATGTCCTACCACAACAAAAACGCATCTGATCAGACCATTGAACTCAGTTCAGCTGCATATTTCTCTGGTGGCAATAAAATGCCTATCGACAATATAGGTCGGGACTTTTTCATATTTGACGCTGTCTCCTACAGATTTATTGCCATATACGTCTATAACATAGGTTCCCAATCTTTTATGAATTACCACCCTTTATACAAGAAAAATTCCAACGCCTGTTACAAAATAGTTAATAATATCAATTTTAACAGCTAGATAAAATAGTTTCATGAAAATAAACACTCCCATTTGCGTCAAGACCCACTACCGCCCTCATGAAAAACTCCAGTGCCCACTAGGGGGCAGTACCACCCTCATTGTGAACCTACGGTCTATACCAACGCGTTTTATACCATACATAATTAATGTTATTACAGAGTTAGGAAAATATTATTTTTTTATATTTTGTGGCCAACACTATCACCACTAGAGATGTTGTGTTTGTATTTCATTATATATATATATATATATATATATATATATATATATATATATATATATATATATATATATATATATATATATATATATATAGATTCACATGGTTTCGGGAAAAGAGAACGGACTATTTGGTGTCCCGGATTTTCGTGACAACGGGACAGGTGGCCGAGAAAAGGGACAGTCTCGTTCAAAACGGGACGTATGATCACTTTAAATATAACTGATCGCATCTACCAATTGATACCGTACATATGTAAAGTTTTTGTGTTCCTCCCTTTTCATTATCTTCACAAATATGTATTTACGACAAGTTATTTCTATAAGTGTATTTGTCTAAACATTGGTACGTTGCCAAAACAGCATTTTTAGAGATATCTGATGTCTGACGAGGCTTGCTACGAAAGAAGGTAAATTTTTTGAAAATTATTAAAAGAAATCAAATCATAAAAAAAATTAAATATGTTAAGCTTTTTTATATAAATAACACATAAAAGCCCTTTTATGTGAACGCAGAAAAAAGGAACCGAAAAAATGGCGAACGAAAGGTTAAAAAAGAATATATTGACATTTAACCCATCCACTCTAAAACCGGGTGAAGATGGCTGCGAATGAAGTAAAAGGCCATAAATTACTACAAGAGCTCCGTTTGAAATAAAAATGGCGACCTACATTGTCCGTTGGCCTCGCTATTGGTACAATGGAGAGAATGTCCCATTGAAGTCTAAGAGATAACTTCGCTCTACTGGACGCGTCCTGGTAATTAGAATAGGTCACGTTATTGAAACAAAATCAAATAAATAATTAGTAAGGGTCGCATGAACTATGTAGTTCTAATTGTAATAAAAAATAAATTATTTATTTGTCAATTAACCCAAATACAAAACCCAATACAAAAAAGTAATGAAATAAATTATACTATTAATAATAAATTATAATAATTAGTGAAATCGTACACCGAGACGTCCTCTCGATTCAGGCTACGCTCCCCTCCACTCAACTCTGTACAAGGACACTTACACGTGGCTGTGAGCATACAATAGAGACCGAGCCGCCGTCTCGATTCTAGCTACGATTGCCACGACTCGACTCCGCTCACGAGTCGTAATTTTAATGTTTCACGGCTGCCAAGCGTTCTATGACAATTCTCTTGTTTTCCAAATCTCATATATAAATATTAGGTTCTCCTAATTTATGAAGAAACGGACACTAACTCACCATGTGGATAAGCGTGAATTACATAAATACATACATATCGTCACGCCTGTTTGACGTAGGTGTAAGCAGAGACCAGAGATCTCCCTCCACTACGATACCGGCACACCTTCCTTGTTTCCTCCACACTCATCCATCTTTTCATCCACCCTTCCTCTCACATTCATCGTAGCGAAACGGCTCTCCGTTAGTCGTTTCTCGCCCTCGTTGGAATCAGGACGTGACGGGTGGCGAACCACGTCGCCGTCACTTTTTAACAAATTAGGTTTATTAAAATTCGTCATAGTGGATCCCACGAGCCACAAGGGAGGATGGTGCTCAGCCCCAGCAGAGCCCCGCAAGATAATGTAAGGCAATACAGTAGCCGGAGAAGCCCAATCCCGGGACAGGACGTGAATTTATTTCACGTTTGGATACACTGATAGCATCCAAACTTGAAATAAATACCACATTACTAATGAAAGCGGTAGCTTCACCATTGAGCCAAGTAACTTGTCTAATCTACAATTTGAGCAATTTTAACCTGTTTTTAATTTCAATTATGTGTTGGAATTGGAACAAAAAATATTCATTAATCCAAAAGGTATTTCAAGAATGAAGCTATATTATGAAAGAAATATATTCAATCACCATTTTCAAGATTTACCACTCACTATGACCCAACTCCAATAGTTGTCGGTATTCCAATACTCGTGTCCAGTCCATTACCAGTTCTATGTTAACTTAGTTATTAAATTAAGATATAACTTTATAGGTATTTTTTTTTGCCTAGAAAAGTCGTACAATAATCTGTTTATTAAGTTAACACCTGAAAGTTATTTAATTAATTATTCTCACTTTTTCACAAGTCAATTTAAATTTTCCCGATCTTATAATGAATTAATGCTTGTAATTATAGAATTTTAATTAACGAAAAAAAATCTGTTCGGCACTTTAATAGAGGTGGCTAAGATATTCAAAAATCTATTTACTTCAGATTTAAAATTCAGCAAAAAGTTTTAATTAGAAAATTTCACATTTATAATATTAAATGAAGAAGTACCTATTAAAACTGTAGTAAAAGTTTTACTTAGTACTTGTAATCAAGGGAGTCATTTGATGATATTAAAATTAACCACCACTACTCATGGATATCCGCATTACCGAAAGAACAGAACAATTGAAAAGAACCACCGAAAGAACAGGAGCGTTACTTTTCTTAGGAAAAATGTCGAAGGAGGAGACGGATGTAAGACAAGGATGTAAGATAGGGGTTTTGTCAAGAGAGAAATAAAGGTTCTGGTTCTAAAGGCTGTTTAAAAAGAAAGGAAAAGAAAGAAAGAACTGGTGTAGCAGAGCTACCACTTATAAGTCAGTGTTCTGCAAGAGTGCGGTACATCCTCGGAACATTTCACTTACAATTGAAATTTTCTGTAATCGAAGTACGCTGCAAAGAAATTTTTGTCAACATTTTTACGACAAAAATTGTTCAAAATGTCAAAAACTTTTAGTATATTCTCGTCTACATAATGTGAAATAATGCACATAGAAATAAAATGTTAAACACACTGAAAAAGTTTTGTTTTGAAAAAAATCGTAAAGTGGAATATTCCCAGAAATTGTTCAAAAATATCTCTCTGCTGAATTCCGCTACCATAAAACTTGTCAAAACGAAAAGTATTACCCCAATGGATGAGTGGCGATTCAGCAAGGTGCATTTTTCCCCAAACTTCATTCCAGGCACCAGCAGTGGAAACAAGTGGAAACTACCTCCAACGGAGTTTTCGAACCAATACGACATGCTTCCAATGTCACAAAACAAACCTACTTTACATCTCAAAGCCCGGCTACGCCTCTTTAATGCCTATGGTTTAGTAGATGTCTATGGCCGGTGTTAATTGCTTTCCATTAGGCGACACGCTTACACATTTTCCTTTCTAATATATAAAGGCTATCTACAATATAAATCTACCACAGAAATGACCATATTAGTCAGTAAAGTTAAATACAGATTTCAGACACATACCCGCGATAAGATTCACATCAAAAATATCAGTTTGAAATCGTAGACCGAGACATCGTCTCGAATTAGGCTACGCTCTCGTCCACTCGACTATATCCAGGGTCACTCATACGTGGCCGTAAGCATACGGTAGAGCAGATTCTTTTGTGAAACATGTAAAACATTGATCACATCTACTAAGTGTCCCAATACACTTCTCTTTTTTAACTAACCTATATTTTCATCATCATCATCAGTTGAGATAATTTTTTCTTTGAATTTCCAATTAATTTCTTGAAGCTATATATAAAGTTCATTACGTACAGTGGTGATCGCTTTTCTTACCTTTCGCTAAACTGATGTAAACTCGAAGAAAGATGTAAAACTCATTAGAATTATGAATACACCACGGTTGGAATAATCAAATCAGTTCTGTTCAGTTGCCACTGGTGTATAATTTGCCTTAATATCTGTCGCGCCAAAAAGAAAATTAGTAATTTCTTGGAACATCGTGGCTTTTTATTACAAAATAATATCTTTTTTGGCTTTTTATTACTAAATGGACTTTTTGAAACACCAATATACAAAATAAAAATACATAAAAAAAAATACTTCATCTACATCTACGAGTGTATATTATATAAATTTTCATTGTATTATTAAAGAAAAAGGAGAATCAGATTATCGTTTTCGAGGGAAAAATACCGCGAAAAATCTTTGAACCGCTAAGGGAAAATGATGGAGTATGCCGCATTCGTATGATCCACGAAGAGAATCGCCTGATAGGCAACAAAACCATTGTTCTATTTTGCGAGGCGCAAAGGCGATGGGCAAGACAAGTCGGATACCCCAGCAGAAAAGACCACGCGGTAGACCCGGGAAGCGTTGAAATGACTGCATCCAGGAAGACCTGACTATCCTAAGGAAGAAAACCAGTTGTAAGCGCGTTGCCCTGAATAGAGATAGCTTGCGAAGAATTGTGGAAGATGCTAAGACCCACACCGGATTGTAGCGCCAAAAGAAGAAAAGGATTTAGAAGATATTGTAGTGCAGCGAAATAAGGCATATTCCTTTCTATTTTATTTCTATTGGCAACCTTCACAAAACTCTTTACAAATAAATCAACTAATTTTCTATTGGTTAGTATACAGTTCAAAAGTATTAAATTCCTGTCATCTAAATTAGGTTAAGAGCTATATTAGATTTTAAGGAAAAGAAAATTATTTATTATAAAAAAAAATTATTTAATTAAATTTTAAATTTATAAAAAAATTCGGTTTCGGTTTCAATAGGAGCGAGATCGACCTCTTTACATAGAAAAGTTAATTTAATACTTGTCGAAATTCAATACGGAAATAAACACCGTTTTCTTTATTGTTTAAGAAAATTACAATGAATGACGGTTCTCGTTTACAAACGGAATTAAAGGATACAGACAGTTAATTGATTGACAAATCGAAATAAATGTTAGTGTCAATCGAATGCTAATTGTATTCAATTAAAAATGTTTTCTTAACATATTCGAATCTATTTTTATACTTTTTTTATTGTTTACGTAGGGGTAGGCAGAGACCACAGATCTCCATCTGCCACGATCTCGGCCCACTTTCTTTGCTTCATCCACACTCAACACTCTCTTCATACAAAGCTCATTGGTTAAGGATACCTTTGATCTGGCCTCATCAAATATATATATATATATATATATATATATATATATATATATATATATATATATATATATATATATATATATATATATATATATATATATATATATATATATATATATATATCCCCCGCAGGGGTTGGCAGAGACCACAGAGCTCCATCCGCTGCGATTCATCGCAGCGAAACGGCTCGTCATTGGTCGCTTTTCGCCCTCGTGAGAATCAGGACGTGACGAGTGGCGAACCACGTCGCCGTCATTTTTCGACAAATTAGGTATATTAAATTCGTCTTTAGTGAATCCCACAAGCCGCATGGGAGGATGGAGGTCAGCCCCAGCAGAGCCCTGCATGCTGAGGTAAGGCACCATAGTACCCGGAGGAGCCCGACCCCGAGACGATCGGCACGCTTACGACTAGGCTCGCCCCTAGCCACGCATCCATTGGCACGGCAGACCGTGGATTGGCGAAGAGGAAGGGAAAGGATCGAGAAGAAAGGAAGGGGCAGGAAAGGAAAATGTGGATTGGGGGGGTTACCAGACTCGGAATAAACATTTAAAAATCCATATAAATATTTATTCCAATGCGGGAATCGAACCCGCGACCATTGACTCCGCGGGCGGAGGGCCCCGCCACTGAGCCAATCGGTCGGTATATATATATATATATATATATATATATATATATATATATATATATATATTTTAAGTAATATATTTACAGCAATTCTATTGGAATAGGGCAGGTGTAACTGATCTGTTGATTACGTTTGTTAAGCCCATCGATAGAGGCAAGGCAACGAAAAATATATATTTTTTTAAACAAGACTAGCAATGTTTTAATATTATTAGAATTCTTGTTAAATATTCCAACTAAGCTAATAATGATTAATGGAGTCAGACGCTACTTTGCGGAAATCCATTACTATGTGGACAGTCAGAACTTTTACATAGTTAAGGTCCGCGACAAGCAAACAAAAACAGAAAAATAATATTGTGTGTTTTCTACTATCAACAATACTAAACACAATGCGTGTTTAATGTTGTTGATAGTGGTTGGGAGTTTTTTCAGTAAGATTAAGTTTAAATTCCCCGTAAATCCACTTCTCCCAGTAGAAAACACACATTATTATTTTTCTATTTTTGTTTGCTTGTCACGGATCTCAGCTAGGTAAAAGTTCTAAGCTAATAATGCTTGTTCTATGATATGGTTTATATCAATAGTCCAGTGAAAGACACGAACTCACGGCATTCAGATCGCGAGGCGGACACTTACCGACTGAGTTATTGTTGCTTTATTTATTTATACACGCCTGTTTCCCGTAGGGATGCCTACGGGAAACAGGCGTGATCGTATGTACTGTAGTGATACATTAATAAATGTATCACTAATGCAATAAAACTTTTTGTTTTATTTCTTTTTAAATTCGGTTTTTGAAATTAAAAAAAAATAGTATTCTGTAAAACAAAAATATTAGTTCAACTGACGTTTTGATAAAAATAGACATGTCACCCGTTCGGCACATATGTAAAAATGTAAATTAAAAAGTGTAAAATGTAATAATGAATATTATATAAATGTTAAAAGAAATAAGAAGAATAAAATAATATAATTTTGAAGAATTTTATTTAGAAGATAAAAACCACCTAAAGATCCCGGGTGTCGCCGTAAGAAGAACGGCTGGCACGCCACAGTAATGTAGTGATACATACATAAATGTATCACTAATGCATTAAAATCTTTTATATTATATTCCTTTTTTTAGATTCGTAGTATTCAAATATAAAATGCGAAAGAAATAAATTGTTATAAAACAAAATGCAGTAGTTTGACTGACGTGTTTTAAAACAGACATGTCACCCGTCCGGCACAAAACATTGAAATTATAATATATATATATATATATATATATATATATATATATATATATATATATATATATATATATATATATATATATATATATATATATATATATATATATATATATATATATATATATATATATATATATATATCGAGATATAAAATGTAAAGTGATTATATAAAATGTATAGTGATTGATATTTAATATTATATATTATAGATATAAGATATTATAATGTACAATGAAACGCATGAATAAATTAATATCGTTATGAAGAATTTTATTTGATGAAACCCCCTTAAAGATCCCGTGTGTCACCATATACAGTACGGCGGGCACGTTATAGTACGTATTTCTTTTTTGCTAAAATATAATAACATATTAAGTTTTCTTTAATATTATAAAGTCTTATATACAGTTGACAGAGTGGCACATTAACTTTAATGTGGGCACAAGAGTTTTCAAATTACAACTTTGGGGCTAATGGAACGCGAGTTTTAATCAACATTCAAACTTTAAACTCGTGTTTATAAATGTAATACAAATTCGGGCTTCACTTTGCGGAAGCACACATGAAGGTTATCCGGTAAAAGTCTCTTTCACTGATAACATCGCCTATTGTACCCGCCTTTTAAGTAAGGACTACTTACCTCAACTTTTTTTTAAAGAAAAATTTTTAATTTTTTTTTAATATTACTAGAACTCTTGTTAACCCGAACACTTGTTAATCCCGGCACGATCGACACGCTTGCGACTAAGCTCGGCCTTAGCCACGCATCCATTGGCACGGCAGACCGTGGATTGGCGGTGAGGAAGGGAAAGGACTAGAGAAGACAGGAAAGGCCTCCGGATTCCGGTTTATCGTCTTATGATTTGATTACTTTAATAATTTTCAAAAATATTCACCTCCTTAAGTGTAGCATGCCTTGTCAAAATTATATCTCTAAAAAAGGCTGTGTTGGCACCGTACCAAAAGTTTAGGCAAACCCGCTTATAGTGACAGCGTGTCGTAAATATCATTGAAGATAGTAAAAAGGGAGGGACACAAAAACTTATAAATGATCTGAACGAATCGATGGCTGCGGTCAGTTATAATGTTTACCAGTGAACTTGTAAAAATTATATAATAAAAGATTAGTTACTTAATTATTTTCTACAGCCCATATATGTCCCACCCCAATATTATACCTAATACATTGATATCCCAATAGACTATGTGGACAGTCAAAACTTTTACTTAGCTAAGATCCGCGACAAGCAAACAACAACAGAAAATTAATAATGTATGGTTTCCTGCTGGATGAAGTGGATTTGCCTGGAACTTAAACTACAAGTTACCGAAAAAAGGCCGTTAAGTTCACTTAACGGTTGTCTTCCGTAGAGTCTACTATACCTGAAGATGCCTCGTGTTGAGGCGAAACACGTGTCGTTTGCAAGGTGGAAAAGTGGTAGTGTGTGTTTGGTGTTGTGCATAGTGGTTGGTGGGTGGAGAGATGTTGGTTTTGGGAGATTTCTACGCTTCTACTAACCTCACTCTACACCTTTGGCGCTGTCTTACTTCTCACTTTCCATCAGGTGACACGCCAGTTCGTTTGCCTTATTATAGAATAAAAAAAAACTTCAAATAAAAACCATTGATTGCAAAGGCGATAATCATGCGACATCAATATTTAATTCTAGTCTTATAATTCCACTTCTAGTCTTATACTACCACACAACTTGACGCAATGAAAAAATTCATCACCACCTAGGCGAATGACGATCTAGTGCGTTGCGTTTTTCCAAAATTTCTGCATTTGAAGAATAAAAACAACGGTTAAATCGATTTAGTAGTTTTTCTGTGATGTTTTTTTGTTTTATTACATTTTTATAAGATTAAATATATTTTATCAATATATCACATCATCAATCTTGATGACAAAATTGGCCTCTGAATAAGTCAATAACAGAAACCAGTGCTGAACGTTTGTTTTAATATATTAAATAAAATATTTATAATAATTTATTCAATTGAAATTATTATATTAAAATTATTTTATCTTTATTCACCTTCATCTTGGCTAGCTTACTTTATTTGTTAATGAATATTTATTTTTAATTTTAATATTTGATTTTATTTATTTTAAAATAAAGCAATTTGGTTAAAATTTGATATATAAATATAAAGACTTTTTGACTTAAAAATGGTTCTGTAAAAGTAAATTACAACAGGCTGAATATAAGAAAAATTGTCGGAGAACGATTAAATATATATCACTATTTATTTTTTCTGTTGTAATACAAACCCAAAATTAAAAATAAATTTTTTAACCAACGTTAGAAAACTATTTTATTCAACGCATTTGATAATTAACTACATCTCACTAAAATATATTAACACGTTTAGGTTCTTAAATAAATACCAAATTTATGACAATTAAAAAAAATGCTCATCAAACTTTGACAAAACTTTTCGAAACTGTTCTATTAAACATTAACTATTATTAACTATTAACAGAATACATTTTTGCTAAAATAAAAATAAAAAAAAACTAAATTGATTATATCATTTAATGATATTCTCGTAATAGATAACTATTAAATAAACCAGTGGTTTAATGATATATAATATATATGTAGTTTGAGATATAATTTAATAATCCGATGTAAATGTTAATTGCTTGTTGAAATATGTTTTTTTTTTAATTATTTAAAGTATAAGATTAGATTAAAAAGTTTATCTCAATATTATATGTAAATAATATTTTCAAAAACAACGTTAATACTAAATTGCTTTCTACATACCTGAATTTGCTTTTTTAAAGAACTGAGAAACACTTTTTTTTATCACACAGAACACCCACTTAAAAATGTAACTTTAACTCCAAGTTATCTACACCTTTAAATGTAACTTAATTACATAAAACTCGCACTGAAACAACACTTCGCACTCAGCTTTACCAAACACTTACGTTACTTACGTACGCCCAACGAAAGTTCGCGCGTAGACGCGTAGCAGCCACTACGTCGTATTCCCGCCGTAGATGTTCTACGACTGTGCGTAGAGAACGCCGTGTCGCCACCTATCGGGCGTTGGAGTATTACAAGAACTCTACGTAGGTTTTATCGAGCTTTTTGTAAGCTTCTTTCCTCTGTTTTCTCCGAAGTGATTAAAGTATGCTGCCGTCAAGAATCTAGCTCCGTCAAGGTCTAGTAAATTTTATTTTATGGCAACAACTTTAACGTATTCCTTAAAGTCTTTTTAGAATTTAGATGTATGTATATGTTCTATTGTAGTGGAAAGGTATTCCTGACATGTCGTGGTAGAGGCAATTAGAAAGTTAAATAGAAGCATTTTACTGCGTTACCGGGTTCTGTACAGTGAGTGCAGGAATACAAAAGCCCGGTTCCCTTTACATTTCTTTATTTTCTTCTTAACATCCCATAAGAAAGGAGAAAGAAAGAATTTAATGAGAGATTAAAGAAGGGATAGGAGAAGGAAATTAAGAAAGATGGAAAGAAAATAGGCCGATAAATAGTTATACCAATTGGTTAAACTCGTTGACTCCGAAAGCGGTAACTTTGACACTGAGCTAATTTTTGTTATGGGATAAGAAGGTAAACGGGAAGGCACCTAACCTAATGGAAAGCAATTAACACCACCCATAGATATCTGCAATGCCATAGATAAAAGCGTTACGTGCACCTTTAAGAAATGTGTAGGCTTTCATTTTTTAAGTTTCCAATATCGCATCGATTCGGACACCTCGCTGGAGGTTCATCGGATTCATAGAGTAGTAGTATGGATAGAGCTTTCGGGAAAAATGCATCGCCATTCATCCATTCATTCAGTAGATGGGGATGAAATTTTTTTTCCAATTAGACTTGAATATGAAAGATGAAACGAAAGGATTGTTTTCAAAATAAATTTTATATGGAACTGCGGGAAATGAGTTCCGGGCTGTACCAAACATAACAAGCGTACGCTCAAGTAATATAATTAAAACTATACTGGCAAGAACGTACGCCTTAGACAACAGAGCACTCACCGAATGTAATTCTAAGAGAATGTTATTTTATACTAAACAAGGAATACAACAAAAAATAAAGTCATTTCCTAGAATATCCTGCTAAATATCTTATATAAAAGAATTTGTTTCTCCCAATAAAATTAATTATTTAAATTTAATTATTAGTTTAATATTTGAAAATGTATTTTAATTTGAGTGTGCTAGAAAAAAGTATTTTATTGATGACTAAAAATTTGAACCAGATACATATATATATATATATATATATATATATATATATATATATATATATATATATATATATATATATAGGGAGAGTGTGACCTAAATAGTAGGAACTGAAAAAGAAATATTTTAAAAGTTGCAGTGTGTTTAATCTATGTGTATGTGTATACTTAGTTCAGCTTATTATATTAACAGTAAAATAGTAGATTAATCATGATGGGAAAAAATCATAAGCAAAACACGGATTGCTTGGATGAAGAAGTCTTGACTAGACAAAATAATGGAGTAGATAGAAATAGAGGGTGCTGCCGAACTATTTTATTTTATTATTTATTAAAAAGATGTGGTTAAGAAGAAGCAAAATAAAGAAGAAATAATATAAAGCTAGACTCTAATTTACTAACAGTCAATAATAATCAAAACACTGTATCAGCTTTTATTTCACATACGAGTATTACAAATGCAATGCGATGATCAATTGACTCAGTGGCGGGGCCCCGGCTACGGATTCAATGGTCGCGGATTCAATCCCCGCTTCGGAGTGACCATAAGTATGACCTACACCTACATATATTTGTTCTGTGTCTGGTTACCCCGCCAGTCCGCATTGGACAAGCATGGTGAGTTGTCCATTCTTTCAGAAATGAGGAAGCCCATGGCCAGCAGTGGGACATATATATGGGCTGTGTAATGTGTATTATACCGTTCTTAACAAAGTATTCGTCTGCAGCATGGTTCTACCATTATAAACATACCATAATGAATCATACTCCACAACTCGTTCCGGAATTCGCGACAAAACAACCCGACTCTCCCGCCCGCCCGACTCTCAAAACTGAATTTGCATTATACTCGATATAAATAATCGACACTATCGTTTGAACTACACTTCACAAAGTTTACACAACGAATGCAAGTTCTATTATTCTGACTCATATCACATAAATACACACGTTTTATAGAGTTATATTTTAATGCTTTTAAAAAATAAAATTATAAATATATTCTCATATTCCTTTAAAGTACCCACCCACATCATTTGTATTTTAATGTTTACACACATAAGATCATATGTTTGCTGAAGGATATTTTAGACAGTTAGAACTTTTACTTAGCTAAGATCCGCGACAAGCAAACAAAAACAAAAAAGTCATAATGTTTTTTTTCTTCTGAAAGAAGTTCTTCCGGTAAAACATACATTATTATTTTTCTAGCTAAGTAAGAATCCTGACTGTCCACATACTAATAGATTTCCGTAAAGTTACACCTGACTCCATTTATCATACCCTCTTATTTTCTTTGAATACATTAATTAAGCAAGCTTAAGCAGAATAGGTCAGTTGGAAAGGCTCAGGCTTAAGATCTATACACGACGTTTGTATATTCCATTGGAATATTGATGTGGACAATTTCCTATAACAAGCATTATGGGCTTAGTTGAAATGGAGACGCAAGAATTGTAGTAATATTTAAAAACAACGATAGTCTTCTTCATAAAACCTAAAAGGAAAAATTATATTTTTAACGTTATAAAACATGATTGATGAAACAAAAATCTTATATTAATGTCTACAAGATCAGTTATGGATTAACTTGTACTAATTCACTTTTATTATTATTATTTATTGTTTTGATAGTGAGCTACATTGCAGACGAATACTTTGTCAAGAATGGCATTATATTTGTCTGTAACATGAATGGGCCGGCTCGTCCGGCGAAGTACCACACTCCCGCAGAAAACCGGCGTCGGATTCTGAGGCTTAGCTACCGCGCTTCGTACGGTGAACGGCCGAGTTCCCCTCCCCCTACCCTCCCACTCCCACTCCTACTATAAGCAGCGTTGATTGCTTTCCATTAGATGAAACGCCTGCTCGTTTGCCTTCCTATCCCATAAAAAAAATAACAAAAAATGACTTATATAAGTTGACTACATAATAATACATATATACAGTAACATAACATAAATATGCATACATATATACATATAAATACGAGAGAGAAAAAATTGAGAGAAAGAAACATTCACCTCGCAACAAGTACTCCCATCCTTATGTACAGAAGTTAAAAAATTGTCGGACTTTGAGTTTAAAAAGGAATTTGTTTGACGCTTTTATAATGTCCAGAGAAAAATCATTCCATGGCTTTATAGCTGGCGATAATATAACCGTAATAAACACGCTCGTGCAATTGGCGTCTAATCGATCGATAAACGGAAACGCTTGAACTAATTGCTTTATTAGAAAAGTTTGAACAACACTCGTATTTGTTTATTAACAAATTCTAACGAGTCGAATCGAAATAGAACTTTCAAGTGCATCACACTCGACGCTCGTTACAGTTAGAGTTCGCCTTTAGACATAGAAAATAAATGAAAGATAATATAAGAAAGAAAAAGAGCAGCAGCGACTGACGGGTTATAATATGCTCTTCGTTTACTACTTTAAATATAGGTTAGTGGTAGAGCTACATTGCAGACGAATACTTTGTCAAGAATGGCATATTATTTGTCTGTATTAGCATGAATAGGCCAGCTCGCCCGATGAAATACCACACTCCCGCACAAAACCGGCGTATGAGTGGTAGCTTAGCTACCGCGCTTCGTACGTTGAGCGGCCTGAGTTCCGGGGACAGACAATTTGCCGCCACTGACGCGGGAAACATCATGAAACAAGTTTCTATCGAATTGTTAGCATATTTCACTGTAGACACCAATCACATTGCCACTTATGGCGTACAAATTTCATTAATTATTACATACTCTATTAAAATCCTTATCTAAATACATAAGTTGCTTATGGTGACAAAGCATTAAATTATTAATAAACTGTTACATTATCAATAAAATTATAATTGATTTATCTATTACATACAACCGATCGATCTTTTAAAGCAAAACAATTCTTAGTATTATTAATATTGCCATCTATTAGCCAGTCATATATAGTCTTATTTTAAAAAATCTTGTGTTCAATTGTTTTAATTCATGAGGTATATTGTTGTAGATGTGTATAAACATGAACAGACAGCTTTTGATATATTTATTCAGTCTGGGGTGATCATCCGACACTAATAATAATGACATATGACTAAACTAATCGGTTATTGAATGGCGACATAATTAGCTTAATGGTGAAGTTACAGCTTCAGGAGTCAATGAGTTCAATTCCCGCAATGGTATAACTATTTATCGGCCTATTTTCTTTGCCCTTAATCTCTCATCAAATTTTTCCCTTCTTATTTCTTAATGGATGCAGAGAAGCAAATAAAGAAAGGTAAAGGGAATAAGGCCTTAGTATCCCCGCGCTCACTGTACGAAACCCGGTAACGCAGTAAAATGGTACTATTTAACTTTGTAATCGGCTCTACCACGACTTGTCAGGAATATCTTTCTACTACATAAAACATATACATATATTTAAATCACAAAAAACTTTAAGGCTTATAAACTTATGTTAAAGTTGTTTCCATGAAATAAAATTTACTAAACCTTCACGGACCTAGATTCTTGACAGCACCATACTTTAATTACTTCGAGAGAAAAAAAAGAGGAAAGAAGCTTACAAAAAGCTCGATTTTTTATTTCCCGCACAAATATAATATATGCACAGTCTATAGATATATATTACGAGTTTGGTCTATAGATTTTTATTACGAGTTTGGTCTATAGATATTTATTACGAGTTTGGTCTATAGATATTTATTGCGAGTTTGGTCTATAGATATTTATTACAAGTTTGGTCTTTAGATATTTATTACGAGTTTGGTCTATAGATATTTATTACAGGTTTGGTCTATAGATATTTATTACGACTTTCTTACCAATCCCCTGGACAAACTTGATGGATTACTGTTAATAAATACATACTCCATGTGCTTATAAATAAATCAAAAATAATTTCTATTAAATGTTGAAGCGTCTTTATTTCTTCGAGAACATTTATCGAATGGGAGCTTTAAGGAATCGTAAAGTTTTATCAAAAAAGTTTTAACGATACTAAACGATTTGAATTAACAAGTTTTAATGAGTGAGCTTTCGAAGTGGAAAACTCAGTTGTTTCACATTAGAATTGTGAACATTCTTTTTCTAAGTGTGCCTCTCCGACTTGCGAAGGTTTGCAGCCAATTCTTCAGTCTTTCTTGTACTTTCCTCCTCCTTCGCGAGGTGCAACTGTTCTGGAGCACTCGCTATCCCCGTCCACTCCCTGATATTACGTAGCCAAGACTTTCTTTTTCAACCAACTTGTCTTTTGCCCGCGATTTTTCCCATCATGATCAGTTGCAGCAATTTGTACCTGTCATGTCTCATGATATGCCCCAGGTAAGCAACTTTTCTACCTTTGAACAATAAAACATGTACTTAACTTATTTATTTTTATGAGATAAAAAGGCGAGTGAACAAAGGTGTCGCTTGATGGAAAGCAACCAACGCCGCCCATTGACATCTTCATTGCAAAAGTATTAGCCGCCTTTGAGAAATATGTAAGCTTGTCTTTTGTAAGTTCCAATATTTAATCGATTTTTTTTTGCATAGGAAGGCAAACGAGCGGGCCTGTCACCTGATGGAAAACAATCAACGCTGTCCATAGACATCAGCAACACCATAGGCATTGCAGAAATATTGCCGGCCTTTAAAATATTTTTTTATGGGATAGTAGGGTAAACGAGCAAGCGTGTCGCCTGATGGAAAGCAATCAACGCCGCCCATGGACAACCGCGACACCGCAAGAGTCGGGGAAGCGTTGCCGGCCTTTTAGGTATATATAGGCTTGTTTTTTGAAGGTTCCAATGTCGTAACAGTTCGGAAAGACCGCCGGGGGTAGCTGGTTCCACAAACTGGTGGTGCGTGGAAAGAAGTTACGAGAGAAACGCACCGTAGTAGATCGCCACTCATCCAGATGGTAGGGATGAAATTTTTCTTTACGGCGAGTTGTGCGGTTGTGGAATTCGGCGGCGGGAATTATTCCAAACAATTCCTCGGAGCACCCGCCATGATAGAAGCGGTAGAAAATGCTGAGAGATGAGACATCTCTCCGCAGCGCTAGAGAATTAAGCCGATCGGTGAGATCTTGGTTATATATGTAGACGTATTTTTCTGAAGGTTCCAATTCCGCATCGATTCAGATATATAAGGTAGCCAGTTCCACAGAGCAATGGTGCGTTTAGAAAACTTTTAGGAAAAATGCAATACGGGACTACACATCTACACACCAGATATGAAACTTTATTAACGAGAGTATACAGTATAGAATCTTAACCTTAACTTTAACAAATCGCCAAAGTTCTTAAGGTTAAAAGTATTTTTAAAAAGCAAAGAAAGTGTGCCGAGATCGTAGCAGATGAACTCACGCTACCCCACGCTTACCAACAAAGCTTGCTTTTTTCTAAAAGCGTTGTTATTGAAAGATCACGTTAATACCTATAACGTTTCTCCGCGTCTTTTATTTATTTTTATCCAAAAATTTTAGAATATTTTTTCGTGATATTAGAATTAAACTGTTAATCGTGCGTTCCCTTAACATAAAAAAAGCCCCTAGCAAACCTTACTTTAAAGGTAAAATTAAAAACTTACTTCAAATCTCTGCCTCCCTAATTCTTCCACTTCTGTCATAATTGTACACATACATGTTTATCCATGAATGTATATACATATATACATTGATAAATGTATCACTAATATATTAAATTTTTTTAATTAAATATAATAAAACTTTTTTACTTTTTTTACATTCGTAATTATAAAATAAAAATAAATTGTTTTATGTAAAAACAATATTCGATAGATGGACGTCTTTCTGTCACCTTTCCTGACATAAGAAATTAATATTGATAAAACTTTTATACTTTTTTACATTCGTAATTTTAAATTTTAAAATAGGAATAAATTGTTTTATATAAAAACAATATTCGATCGACGGACGTCTTTCTGTCATCTTTCATGGAATAAGAAATTAATATTGAATATAAAATGTAAAGTGATTCATTAATAAATTAACTTAACTTGGAAGAGTTTCACTATATCGAAGCTAAAACCCCCTAAAAATCCCGTGTCGCCGTATCAGTACGGCTGGCACGCTATAGTACATACGTAGTATATATTTTGATATAATACGTATATATCAATAATCAATATCAGCCAGACAGTTCACTGCTGGACATAGGCCTCACTCAAGGCGCGCTACCTACTCTGAACTTCGGCTACACCCATCCAGTCTCTGCCAGCCGCCTTGCGCAGATCTAGAAGGGGGTCGCTCCATCTAGCAGGGGGGCGTCCCACACTACATCTGCCGAGTCGCGGTCTCCACTCTGCGCATACGTATATACATATGTGTATATTTAATTATATAGTTTTTGTACATTCTTTTATATTTTTCATCAACCCAAAGGTTGACTGGTGAGAATGAAAATAAATAAATAAATATACATAGTACAATTAATAACAGCGTACCGTTTCACAGCTAGTCATTTGCCTCCATCACAAATAAGTCTGAGTGCCAAGCCAATACGTCTTGTACAAACAAGGTTGGTTAATAGCCATTCCTCCAGAAATGCAGCATTGGTATATATGTATGTGCTCTTTAATAATACTGGACAACAAAGTGAAATAAGTTCCAAAAAGATAGCAACAATAATTACAAATTATCGAGAGCAATACACTCATGGCTTTTGCAAGCGTACTTAATCAACTTGATTGATATATTTTGAATGGAGTGTACGAGAAAAACGGCAGTTAAAATTGTCCAGTCAGTTTTGCCCCCGTCGATGAGTTTACAGCGTTTATTACTTTTTAATGCGAACTGTTTTAAATAGTAAATTTTGATCTGAACGCCAATTTGACTTCGGACGTGACCGAAGCGCCAGCTTTTTGAATATTACCGCCGCTGACGAAATTGAGGCTTTAGTAAAAGTAATGGCCAATGAGTTTTTATTTATTTATACATGCAAACATTGTGAAGGTATAAATTTGCATTTTCAATGGTATATTCTCTGCGTAATATCTACTTTACAAGAATGGCATAATATTTGTCTGTAGCACGAATGGGCCGGCTCGCCCGGGGAAGTACCACACTCCCGCAGAAAACCGGCGTCTGAGTGGTATTTTAGCTACCGTACGTACTGTGAGCGGCCGAGTTCCGGAGGCCCAACACTCTCCCCCCTCCCTCTATCTCCTCCCCCTTCCCATTCCCACTCCCGTAATGACACTTTCCTTAAAGGTCTACAACGCTTCTGCACTGCCTATGGCACTGCGGATGTCTATGGATGGCGTTATTGTTTTCCATCAAGTGAGACGCCTGCTCGTTTGCCTGCCTATCCCATTAAAAAATTAAAGTGAGGTGTAGTATGTATATTTACAATTAATAAAAGCACAGTTCAAAAAGTTTCCGAAATATTTTTTTTTACAGCAGAGCAAACAAGCGAACATACCACGCCCATGCGCTTTTTCCTTGAATACCCCTATAGGTGGTAAATTCATCTAGATTTGCACAGTTCGTAACAGAAAACTGCGATTAAAAAAATTAAATCTCACGGTGGTAGACGGTCAGCCATCCAGGTGATGGGGATGAAACTTATTTTTGTGATGCGTAGTGCGATGGTGGGACTGTGCAGCTGGAAGGAGATTAAACAACTCCTCCGAACATTCGGCGTAATAAATTCGATACAGTACGCAAAGATACCTTCGGCAATTATCGGTAAAACTTGTATAGAAATTCAACACAACTAGAGCGGGACCGCTGATTTGAAAATGGTGAGGTTTAATTGAATCAGACTCGTCAGTTCACTTGAGTTGTCACCGGTTTGGCAGTTCAAATCAAAGTAAATCCTTTTCCATTCATTCGTTAAAGCGTTCAACGAAAAAGCCAACTCCATAGCATATATTTCACAAAAGCAAAACGAAGCCGTGAATGAATATTACTTTTTTAATTTCATTTCATTCATCTAAATTGTTTTGACGATCAAATGGCTCAGTGGCGGGGCCCTCCGCCCGCGGAGTAGATGGTCGCGGGTTCGATCCCCGCATCAGAATAAATATATGTATGGATTACAAATATTTATTCCGAGTCTGGTAACCCCGCCAATCAAAATTCGACAAAGGTGGTGGGTTAACGTCCGTTCCTCCAGAAATGGAGAGGCCCGTTCTCAGCAGACATATATGGGTTGTTAAAAAGAATTAGTTTTTTTTATGCATAGATTATTAGGGCAAACGAGTTAGCAATCAAAGGCTATCAACGTCACTCATAGACATTTACAAGATCATTTGCTTCTGCTTAATACGACCACGTTGCCGGCCTCCAAGAAATAAGTAGGCTTGTTTTCTTAAAGGTTCCAATGTCATGTTGATTCGAAACTACCGCTAAAGATAGCTGGTATATATCGAGAAAAACGCACCATACTATTTCGCCACTCATCCAGATGGTAGGAACGAAACTTTTTTGTGGCCTTATGGTTTGGATGAATAATAATCTAGTATAAAACACGGGTCTGTTCAAAGCGACTCTTAATTCCACCCGTCTCGAGTTGACACAGTAACTGATACCAGTTGCATCAAAAACCGATAAGTTAGAGTTGATAGTTCATGTTCATAGTTGGTCCTAAGGTGCTGTCTAGCTTTTAGTTCACGCTGTATCTCTCTGCCTGGTAATAACTATCTTATTTATAAATAAAACAAAATAAATTATTATTTTTATAAATGACTAAACATTCCCAAAACTTGACTAAAATATATTCAAAGCATAATACTACAATAATTCTTTTACGCCTCTCATATACGCCGGGATATCATGCAAGTCTTATCGAGCCAAAACACGGCGTACATATAAAGAATGACTACAATGTAGCTTTTTTCCGGTTGACGAAATCTTAAAGGTCTAGTATATCGTAAATGCAATCGAGTGTAAACTGACTTTACAGAGTAATGAAGCATCAGAGCTTAATCACAAGTCTATAGTATTCTACTAATATGTTATCCATGTTCTAAATGCTACGCTGGACAGATGAAACCACATTTTCTTCTAGTAGATCGTCCGGGAAACTAAGTGTAGTAAAAAAATACACTTAGTTTCCCGGAGTTGGCTTTTACTGGAAACAATAAGTAAGAAGAAAGAGTAAATTTTAAAATAAACGTTATCAAAATAACTTTACATAAAAAAAGCTTCTGCAATGCCTATGGCATTGCGGATGTCTAAGGGCGGCATTGATTGTTTTCCATCAGGTGACACGCCTGCTAGTTTTGTCATTAAAAAAATATGGGGATAGGATTAAATCCCCAACTCTTCGTCTACAGTCTAGGTAGCTGCGTCTATCTGAGTAATAAAAATGTAACCTGGTTAATAAAAACCAAGCCAAGTGTGGAGATTACGGCAAACCCCTTCAATTTTAAAGGAAGCCAGTGTCCAACAGTGTAGTATCATGACATGATTCAGTGCATATTGTAAATCTCAGCTATTCGGATGTCTCTGAAATAAACTCAATCTATGTAAAAACCTATCATAGGAGTCGTTCAGGTAAAATGAAAAATAAATTTTCGAAGGGTGGCTATAACGATGTCATTCGGATACTTTATATGTTAACATGTTTAAGCAAATTTTAATTTACTCAATCTGAAAACTATGGAGGTTTAAAATATTTCTTTTATCTTATTTGTTGACGAAATTTGTCAAGTGTTATAAAAACGTTCGCCTACAATGTAGCTTTATCAGGCTGTACTTTTAATGGTACAAGAAACAGTTATTACGGTTTTATTCAAACAAAATAGACGAAGAAGTGCAGAAGGCATACTTTATAAATATTTAAATATAGAATAAAAAATTTCAAAATGGGAAATTAATTGTTATACAAAATAAGATACGGCTCGCCAACGTCCGGATAAATCCTGCATTATTTATTTTAATTTTAAATGTATTGAAAAATAAATGAAATTCTCTCTAAAAATTCGACATTTGCTTTATGTATGTTTTATTGCTTTATTTTATTTATTTATTTAGTCACACCTACACTTTATCCCTTGTCACTTACTAAAAGACAATAGATCCTCTAAAAAACTAACGATACTCAACTAAGCTTATCAATTATCCTTATATCTTTCATAAAATCAAGACTAAATAAAAAAGCAGTAAAGAGCTAAAGTTTGGGGTTTGGGAAGACAGGCGTAAATCTATCCTCCTCGACGATAAGCTTTTGTCCAAACTCACTATCCAAATATCCCACTGTCCGACACTCCCTATTAGGAGGAATTCAAATCCACTCTACAATTACACTCGTCCCCCGGCTAGGCTAAAAAGCCGTAAAAGCTTTGTATGGTTCACAAAAGCTTTAGAAAACCCAGCTAAAGAGAGGGTTGTGCGGTGGAAAATGAAGCATCCTGTCCCCTTGAACTTCGTATTTCAGCAAAAGAAGTTTCCCCCTGGCTACGGTACGCCTACGGTATGCCTACGTGGAGATCTCTTAACAGACTTCGTACACAAGTGGGCCCTCGCAGACATAACATGTGCAAATGTCAGACTATGAAGAATTCCAAGATCTTATTAAGGCGAAAGCTGCTGCCATTGCAGTGGCGAGTTTCTAGACCGGAACAATATAGGAACCACTGACACGAAAAGAAGAAGGAGGAATTCAAATTTGAAAAAAATACCTGTAAAGATACATCGACCAATTGGCTCAGTGGCGGAGCCCGCCGCCCACGGAGTCAATGGTCGCGATTTCGATCCCCGACTCGAAATAAATATACGCATGACCTACAAATATTTGTTCCGAGTTTGTTGACTCCACCAATCCGTATTGGACAAGCGTGATGGAATATCTGTTCCTCCAGTAAAGGAAGAGACCCGTGCTCAGCAGTAGGACATATATAGGCTGTAAAATGCGAGAATCAAACTAGTGAGTCTGATAGCGGTAACTTATCTACTGAACTAATTAATCCGTATTGGACAAGCGTGATGGAATATCTGTTCCTCCAGTAAAGGAAGAGACCCGTGCTCAGCAGTAGGACATATATAGGCTGTAAAATGCGAGAATCAAACTAGTGAGTCTGATAGCGGTAACTTATCTACTGAACTAATTAATCCGTAATTAAATGGTAATTTTAAATAAAACTTATATATTATTATCTTATAAAATGTTTATTTGAAATAAAAATATTCCCTGTCATATTTCGACATTAATTATTGCGTAGCAAAAATTATTTGACAAAAAGCAGTAATTTTCCTTTTTGGCGCGACCGGAGCGAAGGCATCGTCAAATTATAGACCGACGACAATTCAACAGAACTGATTTGATTATTCCACCCGCGGCGTATTGATAATTCCGGTCTATTTTCACTAACATTTTATGACATCTGACAGATTATATCCGGTTGAGTGGTCACAGTTTCAAAAGTAAAATTTAGTTATTTATATTTAGAAAATTAATTTCTCAAAATAAATGCGAAAATATTGTTTTTTATATATTCAAGCTTATCCCCTTCAGGGGTTGGCAGAGACCACGGAGCTCCATCCGCTACCATTCATCGCAGCGAAACGGTTCTCCATTGGTACGCTTTTCGCCCTCGTGAGAATCAGGATGGAGGTCAGCCCCAGCAGAGCCCTGCATGCTGAGATAAGACACCATAGTACCTGGGCACGGCACGGCACGTTTCCGACTAAGCTTGCCCCTAGCTACACATCCATTGGCACGGCAGAATAGAGATTTTCAGATAAAATGGAAAGGATAAAGAAGAAAGAAAAGGGCAGGAAAGGAAATGCGGATTGGGGAGGGTTACCAGACTCGGAATAAATATTTATAAATCCATACATATATTAATTCCGATGCGGGGATCGAACCCTGAGCTAATCGGTCGTCTGCGAAAATATATAGGAATATTTCAATAATAAAGTACCATACTGGTATAAATTGTTTGTATGGTATAGAAAGGCTAACGAACAAAGTTACGCCTGATGGAAAGGATTTAATCAACTTTATCTTCCTTTTTTACGTGGGGAAAGAATGTTTGTACTTTGTACACTGCAAATATTTATTATAACATATTATATTATGAGACAAATCAAGAAAGGAGATAATTTATGTAGCTACACAACGTAGATGTCGTAAGAAAGTGCTGACAGATACGGTCGAGTCAGCCCTGCTAATGAAAAAGACTTGCCATTTCTATCATGAATATATAATATTATAACAGTTTTTACTTTTTATTTACGAATTAATATTCATTATATTACACTGGCACTAAATTTAAAATATATTTTCCAAAAATCAATTATAATAAAAATAAAAATTATCCAGAATTTTTTGTTTTGCGGACCATTTGGCGCCCCTTTATGAGTAACGTCCGGGGCATGATGCTCCTCCCCCTTGCCGTTCCCTCGCTACGCTACTGGATACACATGCTCATTACTAGCACAAAATCGTGCCACTAAAGAGCAATTGCTTATTAATGGCACGTGTATCAAGATATTCCTAATAATGAGCATGCTCAAAAATCAAATCGTTTGATTTTTGAACATGCTACCTGCGATGCGGGTGAAATTGGGGGTATTTCTATCATGTGTGAACAGGTTTGCTTATGAGCAGGTGTGTTGTAAATACGTTTCTGTTAGACCAATTATTGCGCGTTGGAGAGAAGATTTTTAGATAATACGTAACTTTTCGTAACATATTATCTAAGTTACGAATGTCTGTGGAACACAAGATCGCCTCCATATAAAAATAATATAGCTCAAAATAATGTTTATCAAGCTATATTAAAAAAAAAGTTTTTTTAATATAGCTTGATAAACATTCTTCTTTCAGTCTTTATAACGAACCACAAGGTTGTTTTTAAATAACATGTGTGTGTATTTTCTTAACATGTTTTTAGTAGCATAGTTATATAACAGCAAACTAGCTCAATAATTGCTTGCAAATGTGAACAACCGCAGAGCATGCTAATTTAAAGCATGCTTGCAAGCATGCCCTGTTATAAGCATGGGTGTCATTATCTTGCGTTCAGCCAAAGATCGGGCTAAGTAGGCAAAACCTTTTTAACGTACATATCTTTAAAAGTGATAAGCTTATAAAAAATACGCGTATAAGCTTTTTCTTCTAATAAAATTATTTTTTCAAAAGACTTTCATATTTCGCTTAAATAAAACACACAAAAAAATACACAAAAAATTACCTAGTACGTGATACGCTTAGCTGATGCACAAGGAAATCTTCGATACGGCGGGGATTTTAGCAAAATATGTAGCGTGCAACCCATTATTCCGGTTATATAATTCCGGTCTTGTACGTGTTTCCGGTTATGAAAGGTGAATTACGCGAATAAAGGAAACCTCAATGTCGAACAATTAATATTATATATGACTTGTATTATGTATAAAGCGTATTTCCGGTTATTCCAATCACACACATTTTCCCGATTATTCCGAGGATACTAAAAGATTAATATATAACTTATGTATCATGTTACGTTATGCGAAAATGAACATGAATTAGGACATTATCCTATTAGATACTAGATATTGATATAAGCAACCGACAGGGTTGCTAATATCAATATAATTCAGGCAAGCCGATGATTAGGTTGACACCACATCCGGCTGCCGTAGCTCAACCGTAACAGTGGCAAACCCAGTCGGTCAAGCTAGCCTATATTTAGGATTACGTCACATAATAACAGACGCCATAGCTCAACGGTGTTAGTGAGAACCCTGTCAGTCAAGCTGACCGAGGATTGGGTTGACGTCACGCTTGACCGCCATAGCTCAACCGTGTCACTGGCAACCCTGTCGATCAAGCTGGCCGATGATTGGGTAGACGTCACAACTGGCCGCCATAGCTCAACCGTGTCACTGGCAACCCTGTCAGTCAAGCTGGCCGATGATTGGATTGACGTCAGGTTCAATTGCCATATCTGTAGCGCATTTTAGTAAATAAATAGCAACAACAAAATCGAAGTCATTCTGTATCGTACCTAAGATTTTGTAAAAATGAACTTATACGTTTAATAAAAAAAATCAACTTACTCTCCGTACCACAAGCATCAAGTTGCGTGATGAAAAAAATACACGAAGAAGGAACATGTCAAAATTAACGGTCTAATGAACATTGATTTTATAACTGAAATCTAATTATGCTTACATATGTACATATCGTCACGCCAGTCTCCCGTAGGGGTTGGCAGATCTCCATCCGCTCATTTCGGGGCATACCTTATTAGCTTCGTCCACACTCGTTATTCTCCTCATGCAAGCCCGCCGGTTAAAGGTATTTTTGACCTGGCCTTTTTAAAAACTTCAGGAACTTGGTCAAGGTATGCTTTCCGTTGTCTTCCCCTACCGACCCTTCAATCCACATTCGCAACGTAAATATCTTTTGCCAGTCGTCTTCCATCCATTCTCTCTATATGCCCAAAACATCTAAGCATCCCTTTCTCAACTTTTGACACAACGCCTTCTCTTACTCCACATTAACCTGACAGACCTGAAAGTCAGTGTGGTTTAAATTATACTTGTTAAGTAACATTAGTTTTTTTTAAAGTATTTACGTGTGTACAAATGAAAAAAACCCCGCCAATCCGCCCTGGACAAGCTTGGCGTGTTAACGTCCGTTCCTCCAGAAATGGAGAGGCCCGTGCCCAGCAGACCTCCTCTGTTTGTGACAGAAAAAGACCTGGCCGTCCACGTAGTGTTCGTACGAAAAAGGTGGTCAAAGCAGTAAGGGAATGAATTCGAAGAAATCCTGTCCGAAAGCAAAAGATTTTATCTCGAGAGATGAAGATAGCACCTGGAACCATGTCGCGTATTTTAAAAGATGACTTAGGACTTGCAGCCTATAAGAGACGCACTGGTCACTTCTTAACTGATATTTTAAAAAAGAATATGGTGGTAATATCGAAACAACTACTGAAGCGGTACGTAAAGGGAGGTCACAGAAAAATTTTGTTTACGGATGAAATTTTTTTTAAAATTGAGCAACATTTTAACAAACAAAATGACCGTATTTATGCTCAAAGCTCTAAGGAAGCTTCCCAATTAGTCGACAGAGTGCAACGTGGGCATTATCCGACTTCAGTGATGGTTTGGTGGGGTGTTAGCTATGAAGGAGTGACTGAGCCATATTTTTGTGATAAAGGTATCAAAACATCAGCACAAGTGTATCAAAATACCATTCTTGAGAAGGTAGTTAAGCCCCTTAACAACACCATACTTGGTTACTGAACATAGTAACCAAGTGTGGTCCTTCCAGCAAGACTCGGCACCGGGTCATAAAGCTCGGTCCACGCAGTCTTGGTTGGAAGCGAACGTTTCGGACTTCATCAAAGCTGAAGACTGGCCGTCGTCTAGTCCCGATCTTAATCCGCTGGATTATGATTTATGATTAGTTTTAGAGAGTACGGCTTGCTCTAAATGCCATGATAATTTGGAATCCCTAAAACAATCCATACGATTGGCAGTGAAGAATTTTCCCCTGGAAAGAGTGCGTGTTTCTATTGATAACTGGCCTCAACGTTATAAGACTGTATTGCAGCCAATGGAGACAACTTCGAATAAGCTTTTTATATTTTTAATTGTTTTATATTTATGTATTAAACTAACACACTGTAAAAGTAATAAATGTTATTTGCAATTAAAAAAATATTTTTTTCTTTGTTACAATATTTATGGCAAGACTAGGTTATATGTATTATGGATTACAAATATTCATCCAAAATCTGGTAACCCAGCCAATCCGCATTGAACAAACGTGGTGGGTTAACGTCGGTTCCTCCAGAAATGGAGAGGCCCGTGCTCAGCAGTGGGACATATATGGGCTGTTAAAAAATTTATATATCTACATATATGTGGGTAGCATTACAAGTTTGGTACAATTAATAAAAATTCAGTTCCAATTATGTGGTCTTGTCATTCACATCAAATCAAAACCGTAATACAACTTTTCAAATTTAAAAAAATATCAATTATGACTGAATATTTTAAAGCAAAAAAGAATGTCATCTTCGAGTCATAGCAATCTTTTTATCCATCAAAATGCAACTGTCGCCAAATACATTTCTGAGGTAATATACTACACAAATTCCTACTAGGCCTCGTTACGTACGACCTGATGGAGTAATTTGAAAAGGGGTCAATGTGTTCCGAGGGTTTAACGCAAATTGCTTTAGCTTTATTTCTGACACGGAGAGTGTTACGGTGCACCTTGTGCTGTCAAACACCTAACAAATGAAACATAACAATTGGCATGAACAAATTATAACTTTTTATTATACTGCGCACTTATAAAACCATTACCGGTCTTTTCCCGCCAACATACATCAGTGACGTTGTGTTCTTATTTCATTTACATAATCTTATGTTATTATTGTTTAATTGTAGTAGTGTATTATACAATATAGTTCGATTAAGGTGTATAAGTGAAGTGATATGAAATAAATGCGTGTATCGTGACTTTTTAACTTGACTGCAAAAGTCCATACAAGGTTTTGGTAGAATAGCCACCATTTTATCAAGACGTAACGTGATAAGCTGACTAGTTATATTTCATTTTTTTTCAAGAGATTTTATGTTATCGAATTTTACTTGAAACTGGCATAATAGTTATAACTAATTGCCATCAAAAAAAAAATTGGTATATAGAGTTGTCTTGATAACATTATGATATTAAGATTTACTTTAATTAGAGGTTAGATTTATAAATCCTAATCCTAACTATCCACTAATTGAAGCAAATTTTCAATTTTGAAGATCTTAATTCAATTGTTAAAGATTATTGATAAGCTAAGGTATTGAATAAATAAAAAACAAGAAGTTTAGCAATTTTATATCATCTTATTCACAATATTGCGTATTTCAAATGTTTATCGATTATTGTTGAAAAAATAAATATTTTTATAAAGTTTTTTGCGATGTTATTTACCTGAAGGTCGTAAAAGCCTTTGCCATATATAAAAAAATGGCGAAGAGAGTCATTATATAACATAATCTGTAGCGACAACAGATTTAATTTGACCCTTTTAGTTGTGTGGGGGTTCTAATTACAAAACTGTACAAATGAACGTCCCGCGGGCGTCAGTATTCAGCAACATGTGACCCTTGATGGGGTCTTTTAGTGTGGGGTCAATGTGTTTCGAGAGTTTAGCGCAAATTGCTCAAGCCCTATTACTGACATGGGAGGTGTTGTAGTGATAAGGGTGACTATTAAACTAAATGGGAGAATTATAAGAATAAACAATTATATTTTGGTTCCAAATTTTTTTTTTACTATTTTCTTAAGAAAAATATTCTCGGTTCTGAATAGAAACGAGAATATTTTTCTTAAAATGTTCCAAATACCCATGACGAATTTTTAGAATTAAAAATTCATCATGGCTATTTGGAACATTTTCTTCAAAACGTACGTTTACCGCTTTACTCATCGGAGAACATGTCAATGGCCAGTTTAAATATTATCATCAAAAAATAATGTTTTGTCTATGGTTAATGTATTCATATCTAGAGGACAAAAGTTCGTTCCCTAATTTTCGTGATCGCTCCCAGCTATTTATTCCGACAAATTGTATTTTGAAAGTTAAACAGCACTTAATGTGTCTCAGCACGAAACTGATGTCACTTATGATTTATGTTTAAGTCAGTCATTAAATTCTCCTACGCTTAGCGTTTGTTTAGTTCCCCAGTGCGTAACGTATTCAGCAAAATCATAAATAGCTTTGCCCCAAATTTCCGGTTCTGTAATTATTGTTTGAAACCACATTACATTCCACTCGTGATAGTGTATTTAGGCTTTAGTAGAGCACAGAATCAATTTACAAACAGGAATTTGGTCAAAAACCACTTCTTTTTCGCTAATTAACTAACGATAGTAGACATTCTTTTAAAGCTCTACGTAATAATAAATCAGTCTAAATAAGTAGCGCGTTAGCTACGACTGGTTAGTAATAAATTAGTCTTTTATAATATTTTGATATCAAACCAAAAACCCAGTGATAAATTTATAACTCTGTCTGCTAACGTCTGAGCTCCTCATAAATCAGATGGATTATGAATATTAAATTGTTTCTTATAATCCATCTATTTGATAGATTTTTATTACAAAGTACGTAACTTTCCACAATCTTAAAAATTATTATATAAATTTATATTTTTATTAATATATATTTTTATAATTATAATACCTATGTGAATAATTGTAAAAAACGAGCAATTTTTTGGTGTAAATAGTATTCTTATAACGATTTCAAATAAACTAATAGTATTAAAAATTTGATTTATTTGTTTTAGAAAATTACACTTGACTGCATAATAGTCCAATTGTAAATAGTAGTGGTAAGTGAGCTGTCGCTAATTTTTATATTAAATTTGGACTTTATAAAATGTATTATTTTGAAATAATTCTACAACGCAAATTTGTGGGTAATCCTACAATAAATAAATAGATTTGATTTACATATATTTTTATAGTTAAATATTTTGTAAGAAACCCATTATGGGATCTAACTGTCCCTTCCGCAAAAAAAATATTTCACATGTTTGTAATAAGCCTCGAGCAATTTGGGCTGAGCCCTTGGAACGCATTGACCCTCCCTAAATGACACAAGGGTCGCGTTGTGGCTTGACGAGTTTCCGCTGTTTGTAAGATGTTTCCACAGCTTCCTAATTAAAACCTGCAAATTGACCCAAGCAGAAGAAGCACGTCCCTTAAAAATGTAAATAACATCAAATAAACAAAATGAAATACCCCACCTTCAGAAAAAGGACCAAATTACATAATCTATTATCCTAAAACAAATAATGAACTTATTTATATAGTATAAAAGCCTTATTTACTTGGAATATATATACGCCTATCTCCCGTAGGGGTTGGCAGAGACAACAGATACACTACGATCCCGGCACACTCGCCCTGCTTCCTTCACACTCATCTATATTTTCATCAGTTCTTCCTCTCACATTCATCGTAGCGAAACGGCTCTCCGTTAGTCGCTATATAAAAATATGTTCAAATGAAATTACTCCGTTCTCCAATAACGAAGGAAACATCCACTCGTAATAAAGGGCTTACCAAGAATTACGCAACCGGAATAACTCCCGCCGCACCGCAATAGCGCGAGCCTCGTTAATTGATCAAATTACATTACCGTGCATGAGTGATGCGAGGAATTTCACCGGTTCATATCGCGCACGATTCATTCCGAATTTGTTAAATGTTTAAAATTTATTCCGGTGTTTACACTGGAATAATTTTTAATTTTTTTTTCCAGTGTAAACACTGGAATATTTTTTCTGTGATGGGATAGAAAGGCAAACGAGCAGGCGTGTCACCCGATGGAAAGCAATCAACGCCGCCCATAGACATCCGCAGCGCCATAGGCAGTGCGGAAGCATTGCCGACCTTTAAGGAAAATGTCGTTATGGGAGTGGGAGGGAAGGGATGGAGAGAGAAGAGGGAGGGTGTTGGGCCTTCGGAAATCTCGCTCACCGTACGAAGCGCGGAAGCTAATCTACCACTCGGATGCCGGTTTCCTGCGGGAGTGTGGTACTTCCCCGGGCGAGCCGACCCATTCATGCTACAGACAAATATTATGCCATTCTTGACAAAGTATTCGTCCGCAGCGTGGCCCTACAACTATAAAAAAAATATTCTAAACCTAGATATTTGTACGCCATGTAATAACACTATGTTTACAAACAAACTGATTGATCAATTGATGGCGATAGCTTCATCACTAAGCCAATTAAAGCATCAAAAAAACTGTATCAACTCTGATATAAAGTAAGTAATTCAATACCGTGCGTACCCGAGATACATACATATGTGAACCCAGAACAAATGAGGCGCATCAAGCCTTGCGGTTTAACGGGTAAATAGGTACGGTGGCCGCTGCCCCGGGAAATTTATGTGCATGAAACCTTCATTAGGTCCAATATTTATAGAATTTTCTTTATCCAATATTACATCTTCGTATGTAATGTAAAAAAAATAACACACTTTTTTTATAGGACATGAAGCCAAACGAGCAGACGTGTCACCTAATGGAAAGCAACCAACGCCCCCCCTCCCCCCATAAACATCCGCAGCGCCATAGGTAGTTCAGAAGCGTTGCCGGCGCCGTTATGGGAGGAAGGAGAGTATTGGGCCTTCGGAACTCAACCCCTCACCGGACGAAGCGCGTTAACTACGCTACTACTCAAACGCCGGTTTTCTGTGGGAGTGTGGTACTTCCCCGGGACCGAGACTTGTACGAGAAAAAGAACACCCATATACGCATCAGTGTAAAGAGAAAGGATGTCAACTCTTTACGTTATATATAGAATTTATAGTGGAGAGTATTGGGATGGAAGGGGACACCATCATATCTTGTTGCCCCAAGTAACAAACTCAGGAGCACGCGGTGTATCCCGAAAATAGAAGAGCGTGGCAGTAAATATATTAATATATTGTAAATAGGTATTATTTATTCAGGCTGTGTAAACTAAATCATACCAAGCAACGATCATAAATCGTCTTCTACTATTTACTGTACCTCTCCTTGAAAGATAAACATAATTTAATGTGTTGTAATTCAGAGCGATGGTGTGCCTTATAATATATGTATGTACGTATGTATTCCAGCGTATCTTATTTTAAAATAATCTGAAATTATCTACATAATTTATTTATTCAAAAACTAAATCTTAACCACGTTTTGTTCTTATTATTCTTAACTCCCTTTCTCATTCATTTATCTGTTCGGTACGAATTTTGTAATCAATTTTTAACTTGAGTTAAAAAATACGTAAACTTCAAGATGGGCTACATGGAAAATTTATGGATTATATTATAATGATCAACAACAGCCCGCGGCAGTCCACTGCTGGACATAGGTTTCCCCCGACAAGCCTCACCTAGTCCAATCTTCGGCTTCGGTAATATTATAAATAAAAACACGTTTAGATATTATAGATATTTTATGGGATAAAAAAAACGAGGATAGGTGTCGCCTGATGGGAAGCAATCAACGCCGCCCATAGATATATCCAACATCAGAGGTATTGCAAAAGTGTTGCCAACATTTAAAGTCTTTTTTGTGTAGGTTCTAATGTTGAATAAATACGTTGAAGGTAAATAAAACCACGGAGGGTTGTTATGTGTAAAGAAATTTCAGGAAAAACACACCGTATTAGATCGTTACACGTAGGTACCTGAACACCGAACTTCGTCGCAAGTTGTGCAGTAATGGAATTCAGCGGCAGGAAATATTTCAAACAATTTATTGGAGAACTCCCTATGGTAAAAGCGATAATAGATGCTTAAAGATTATATATAACTCGGCGACAGTAAAGATATAGACTTTTTATATAGAGACCAAACAGAAAAGAATCATTTTTTTTAACAGACTACGTTTTTTTAAAACGGACTATAATGTATGAAGTAATTAAAAACGTGTGGTACATCTGGAAACTATTTATAATCTATTGTATTTAGAAATCCAGTCTTTAGTAAGTTTTATTTATAGACCAGAGGGAGGTAAACTACCAAAGATATCAGTTAAAAAACAATTCACGCCACCCTTAGGCGTACAACAAACATCAGAGAGTCATTGCCCGCCTTAAATATCTTTACACTAGTCTCTCACGTAAGTAATAATTTGAGGAAAAAATTGTTTTACTCGCTATATATATATATATATATATATATATATGTGTATATATATATATATATATATATATATGTATATATATATATGTATATATATATATATATATATATATATATATATATATATATATATATATATATATATATATATATATATATTTAAATAGCGTTTCAACTATTTCGGCAACCACAATAAATTTCAATGCCTGTCTGCTGAGATGGGTTGTAGAAAATGGCTTTCCACAAGAGGATATCCTTTCTCTTAAGTGATCAATGTGATACCATAAGGTGTCGAACGAAATATTCTACCACTAAATGTTAATATTATTTAATAAGTCTATAGGTCTGTTCCAAACCAGGATGTTTTGCCTGTGTGAGTGTCTACGTCAGTACGCTGACGATTTGCTTGGCGGCATGAAACAACGAGATTTTTATATGAATTATTGTATTAATACTCTTTTAACGTTGCTTTATATGGCATGCCTCAATAAACCATTTAAATTATTTAAAAAAAGATAAAACTTTTAATACTAATAGACTTATATTGTTATAAGTTTGATTTTTTACCTTAAGCTTTCCGAACCACAGCATATTGGAACTCAATTAATCCCATGAAACAGGAAATCATTGTAGTGCCATGTTAGCACAATTGAGCCAACTCAACAAGAGAAAGACCTCAAATTCACATAGGTGTTAAGCATCTTTCTGTTACCACATTTTGTACGGTGATTTTAGAAATCAGAACGGGCGACCTCTTCTCATCTTCCTTTTACTTTTTTCTTGCTGTTATACCTTATAGTATTATTCACATCCTTACCATACCTTGGTACCATCTAAAGACCTCCATCTGCTCGTTTTCTTCCTTTCCACATCCGTAAAAGAATAGGTACGTCATAAACAACAATCTTAGATTTGATTTCACATTGCTGTTAGACATTTTGAATGTAAAGTTGAATCAAGCTCACATGTGTATGTATTTACGTACATTCATTGGTTGCAATAATTGGAATTTGTTTCCCATTTGGAATTGAAGCGGCATTCTCTCGTATAATACGGCTTACCAAGGATAACGCTGCCGGAATATTTCACATCGCACCAAATCTCTCACGCCTCATTGATTGCTCAAATTACTTCGTTATGCGGGAGCAGAGTGTGGAGTTTAATTTGCTAAGCCTTTATCAAGAACAGTGGTTCCCAAAATCTCTATCGCCGCGGACCGTTAAACGTTTGATAACTTTACGAGGATTTTGATTGTTCATATTTACACACCATCTTTCCATCAAGTCTACAAAGCCACTGCCGCTCACGATATGCTCTCGTCCATAAAAAGTCGCACAATCCCGACAGAAATACTCAAATAATTTAATGTGTCTTGTGTTACCCTTCAAACTACGGTATAGCACTCGGGACGTAAATGGGTGAAATTAAGAATCGCTTCAAGCAGAAGTGTGTTTTATTTGGCGATTACAAGCCAAGAGAGCGCTCGTAGGCCTTTTTACATATATGTATTAATCAATCGGGGATGTCCACACCCCGCGCAGATGTGTGGGGCATGTATCAGAAACAACCCATGCGCAAGCAGCGCCATCCAGTAGAAAGGGCTCAAAACTTCCCAATCACATCGATACTGAGCCCGACTACCAATTAGGATGTTGTAGGACGTATCAGTGCAAACAACATCCAGTAGATGGCGCTGTTAAGTACAACACACTGGCCTGGTACCGGTACCAGAATTGAAAACCCCACCTCGCTCGCTCAGTATGGAGCAGAGCGGATTGCACAATATGGAGCGGCCCCCAGCTTGCTCACCAGTTTGCTCCATAAGCTCGTCGCCGTGATGGAGTCCGGTGTTAACTTTAAGACACGAGTTACATTGCAAAAGCACTGCCGGCACGTGAGAAATGTGTTGGTTTGTTTTTGAAAACTCCAATCTCGAATGCAATGAATTGCCCGCCTTGCACTTATGTGTATTGTGGAAGATGTTTGAAAAATTAAATTTAATCTATGACGATACAATAAAGAAGTGTCGATAGATAACTATGTTGCCAGCAAAGTATGAAAGCCGTACCTTGTATCGATTTATAACGTGTGAAGCGTTCTGGGGAACAATATAATGCAATCTCGTTGTGACCTTTATTGTTAGTAAAATCTAGCTTACGCGGTAAAGCTCTTATGTCATTAGAAACTTTCAATATTGTGCACGTTAAAAGTCAGTACAAAATGTATGTGTGTGTTATATGTATATGTTTGGGTATATGTTTTGATTCATGTGTTTAAATGTACTGTATAATGTTTTTATTAACTTACTTTTATATTTATTTAATTAAAATTTTGTATAAGAAATGCTATATAAAATTGTTATTATTAGCAGTTATTGTAATATAAAATTTCTATGTATATATAATTTGTAAATTATTTTACAAACCCCTAAATTTTAAACCAAATACTTGCTACTCGCCACACATTATTTGTGTTGCCATCGAAATAAAATTATAAATAATTAATCGAATTTTCATACTGATATACAAATAATAAGTTTTAAAGTTGATTTGACAAATAACGCGAATGTGTTATAAGTTAGAATATTTGTTTTAATTGCACACAACCAATATTTATTAAAGTGGTTGGGAAAAACACAGAAGTGCCAACTAATTTTTATAAATAAAATTTAAGCTGCTATTTCTGTATTAATTTTAAAATATATACATATTGCACTTTATAATGAATAATTAATTTGTCTAATATATATTTTTATGGAATAGATATTACAGTATAATCACATACCAAGACCTAAAAAAATATGAGCATATTTTGTTAAATCTTGATTCTTCCCCAGTGGAACCGAACCATACATTAATAAATTATTAAAAGCTAAAGTATATATTTTAATAATTTATTAATCATATAATAAAGTTTGTCTATTTATAAGACAACTGTAGCAGCAGTTGCCATAGTAAAAAAAAAAAACAATATATTCAGCTTAGATAACTATACATTATGTATCGGTTGTGTAATGTCGCGTAGAAACTAAGTCACAAATCGAGTGAACAATCTTATACCATAAGCTATCGGTGATGGATATCCTGCGTAAATTTATATCCCCTTTTACCTGAGTAAGTTGCTTAGTATATATAAATACAGAGTAGAGATCATTCAGAGATGTCAGATACAAATGTATAATGTGTCTATATCTCATGTCATTACCTAGGTACATGTTTCAGCACAAACCTGACTATTAAAGCTTACAATGCGTGATCCAACCAAGATACCTTGCATTTCTTAAATATAAAATACAAAATCTTCATCAAGAATAACTTTTTCATTCGAATTGATTTTTTATGGCTATGAAGACGTGTTGAGGCTTCGAGTTGAAGTTAAAATAAATCCAGATTCACTTGCAAACTTTCTATTTATTACTTGTACACACAATTACTAACACGGACACATTAAATTGTATAAATATATAAATTGTATATATAAATTGTAAACAATAGTTATATTTAAATTGCGCGGAACAAATATGATGCGTGTCGTCGCTATTCGAGCGGACGGAGAAGTGGACGAGGCACTGGGTGTATAATGTTGCCACACTAAAAACAATGTGGTGTGTACAGACGCCACATCACCCCCCTGGGTAGAAAATAAAGCTATATAAAAAAAAGAATTTTTACAAAGTGCCTTAAACTAGAGACCTGCCTTAATAATATTTACAACTTATCACTAACTTATATATCTAGAACGTCGCGGAATCTAACTCTGCGACCGGAGCGAGTGATAACGGGGGCAGGAGGGGAAGGGGTGGTTGATGATGGAGATGATGATGGCTCAGGTGCACGATCCTCTGATGTAGTTTTTGCGAGAGGAGACGCAGGATACGAAGCAGGTGTTGACGCTGGTGCCATGGTGGAGGGAGCCTGTTGCTCCACCTCCAGATGCGCTGGCTTGACGCGGTCAATGCTTACCTCGTGCTTCTTGCCACCAATATCAACCGTTAGCGTCTTAGGATGTCGAGCCAGGATTTTGTAGGGTCCTGTGTATGGTGCTTGAAGTGGCCGTCGCACTGTGTCGTCCCTCAGAAACACGTGAGTCGCCGAAGACAGGTCTTTGAAGACAAATGTCGTTGGCTGAGAGTGTCTCGAAGCGGGGACGGGGCGTAGAGCGGCCATCTTCGCTCGTAGGTGGGCTACGAAATCGTGCGTGCCGTCAAAGTTGTTTTCGTCTGGCGCGGGTGTAAGGACGAACTCTCCGGGAAGCCGCAGGGGTTCGCCGTACACAATTTCTGCCGCAGAACATTGCAGGTCTTCTTTTACCGCTGTCCGGATGCCTAGCAGGACAAGTGGTAGAGCTTTGCTCCACGTCTCGGCGTGGCACATTAAAGCTGCTTTTAGCTGCCTGTGGAGACGCTCTACCATACCATTGGCTTGTGGATGGTAGCTTGTCGTCCGGATACGCCTCGTGGCGCAGACCTGCAACAGACGGGAGAACAATGTGGACTCGAACTGGCGCCCTCTATCGGTAGTAACGATGAGCGGGACACCAAAGCGCGAGATCCAACCATTAACGAAGGTGTCTGCAACTTCCTCTGCTGTGATACCTGACATCGGCCAGACCTCTGCCCACCGCGAGAATCTGTCGATCGCAGTAAGACAGTAGGTGAAGTTGTTCGACGACGGAAGTGGGCCGATGATATCCAAGTGGACATGCTGGAAACGTGCAGACGTGCTTGAAAAGTTACCAACCGGGGATGAAATGTGCCGAGAGACCTTACTGCGTTGGCACGCGATACAAGAGCGCGCCCAGGAGCTGCAATCCTTGCGTAGGAGAGGCCAGACGTAGCGATCAGCTACCAGGCGTGCGGTTGTACGCGCGCTAGGGTGGCTGAGGTTGTGGAGCCTCAGGAATGCATTTCGGCGGAATGATGCCGGCAGGTATGGTCTCGGCTTGCCCGTGGATGTGTCGCACGTAACCTGTATGTCGGTACCTGGAATGTAAACAAAAGCAAGTTTTAGTGAGGAATTGGTACGCAATTTTTCAAGCTCCTCATCGACAGCTTGAGCTTGCGCAAGAGCAGCGTAATCGTCCGTGAGAGATAGTGCCTCCACACGGGACAAAGCGTCAGCTACTATGTTGTCCTCACCCTTTATGTGCACAATGTCAGTCGTGAACTGGCTTATGAAGCTGAGCTGATTGAGTTGCGGTGGCGGAAGCTTCTCTCGCCGCTGTATGAAAGCGTAAATCAAAGGCTTGTGATCTGTGTAGATCGTTACATGTTGTACTTCTAATATGTGCCTGAAGTGCTGTACGCTTTCATAGACAGCGAGAAGTTCCCTATAGTATGTTGGCCACTCGGTCTGCTTTGAAGTCAGCTTCCGACTGAAGTATGCCAGCGGTTCCCAACTATCGCTGTCTGTCCGGCGCTGTTGGCGCTGTTGGCGGTGAAGACAGGAGCCGATATGAGTGCCAAACGCATCAGTGAAGAGACCCAGCCGTGCGCTGCTGTCAGGATGGGACAGCATAGTGGCTGATGAGAGGCTCTTCTTGCAGGCGTCAAAACTCTGCTCCAGTTCCGGCGTCCACGGGAAAGGTTTTGCACCTTTGCTGTGCGTGGAAGCAACGGCGTCTATCAGGGGTGCCTGGAATTTAGCAGCGTTAGGTAAATATCTACGGTAAAAATTAATCATGCCCAGAAATCTGCGCATTCCTTGAACGGTCTTGGGCGGGGGGAAGTCACAAAGTGCCTGGATGCGGTCTTCGGGTGGGCGTGTGCCTGCTGCGCTGATGCGGTATCCCAAGAACGATACCTCAGATGCGCCGAAGACGCACTTTGCTGGATTTATAATTACCCCGTACTGGCAAAGCCGCTCGAAAATAATTCGCAGGTGCTGGGCATGTTGGGTACTGTCCGCGGAGTGGACGAGGATGTCATCCACGTACGCGAAACAGAAGTCAAGGCCTCGCACCACCTCGTCGATGAACCTCTGGAAGGTTTGCCCAGAGTTCCTCAGCCCATACGTCATATAAGGGAACTCAAACAGCCCAAAAGGTGTGATGATGGCTGTCTTACCGATGTCGCTGCTGTTGACAGGAATCTGCTGGTAGGCCTTCACCAGGTCTATCGTGCTGAAGACAGTGGATCCAGCCAGGTTCTGCGAGAAATCTCCTATATGACGGACTGGGTACCTGTCTGGAATGGTGCGGGCGTTGAGAGCTCTGTAGTCGCCGCACGGTCGCCATGTCGCATCTTTCTTGGGGGCGAGGTGCAGAGGCGACGACCACGAGCTGCTAGATGGGCGAGCAGTACCGGACTGCACCATGGCATCAAACTCTTTTTGAGCGATGCGAAGCTTGTCGGCAGCCAGGCGTCGCGGACGACAGGTGACAGGAGGTCCATCGGTCGTGTTGATGTAGTGGACCGTGGAGTGTTTGATCACTCTGTCGATCCCAGGAGGGCGCGTGATGACGGGGAACTCAGCGAGCAATGAAGCATACGGTGAGTCCCCACAGGTTACGGCCTTGATGCTGTCCTGGGTAGTTTGCGCGGTGTTCGCCTTGACCGACAGCTTGGTGGTGCCATCTATGAGCCGCTCGTGTCTGCAATCTGGAAGTAGATTATAATGGCTTAAAAAATCTGAACCAATGATTGCAGTGTTAACGTCGGCTATGACGAAGTTCCACTTAAAGTTACGGCGCAGCCCCAGATTTAAATTTAAAAAAACGGTGCCATAAGTTTGTATGGCCGTGCCGTTAGCTGCTCTGAGCTCGTAGGTGCAGAGGTGACGTCCCTTAGTAAGTCGCCGGGGAAAACAGCAGATATCTGAACCGGTATCAACGAGGTATTGCACGTTGGTGTACCGGTCCACTATAAAAAGTCGGCGACTAAGAGAGGGGGGGCGATCGGTACTCGCCACTACCGACCGCTGTTCGCGTTTCCCGCTGCTGATGTAGACCAGTTGCAGGGCTGTGTGCACTTCTCAGCCTTGTGTGCAAACCGGTCATGGTACCAACACAGCTGGTCATTTCGAGGGCGGGAGCGAGAGCGGTTGCGTGTGCGATGTCTACTGTGGCTGCGGCTACGTGACTGATTTATGAAACGGCCACTATCACTTACTAAGGAGGCTAGCGTGCGGGTCAACTCGGCTACCTGTTGCTTGAGATCTCTAACGTCGCTCTGCATAGAGGAATCTACTGGTACAGCAGCGGCACATACCTCAGTAGGTTGTTGCGAGATGTCCATTAGCTTGTCTGCTAGCTCTGCCAACTCGTTCAGCTGTTGTTCCTTTTGGGCCATTAAAATAATTTGAAGTTGCCGTGGAAGGCGACCACACCATATTGACTTCAGTACGTCCTCTGGAAATGAAACTCCAGCGAGGGACTTCAGATGCCGAAGAAAAGATGAGGGTTTTCTGTCCCCTATCAACTCCTTCTCCAGTAACCGTCGAATTTTCTCCTCGTACGATTCTGAAAATCGGGAAATAATCGTGGACTTCAACACCGTGTATTGGTTAGTATTGGGTGGTTCTACTATTATATCCTCCACCTCTCGCAAGCATTCAGTGTCAAGATGTGCCACTGCATAACTGAACTTTGTGGTCTCCGCTTTGATAGCATTAATGGAGAATTGGGCCTCTAGACTGGCAAACCACAAAGCTGGCTTGTCTTTACAAAAGATGGGGGTCCTGATTGACACCCTGTTAACGACAAGACGATCGTTACCACCATCACCACTAGCATTACCATCATTCATATTCTTATTTGGGATTGGGGATTGATTGCCGTTACCAGATTCAGCCATTTTTGTTTACAGAAAAGTTAGTTAATAAAGCTAATATACAATACTTAGGTAAAATTAATTTTGGTTGAAATGTTACACACAATAGCTTAACTTAAATGAGACTGTAAAACAATAAAAAGATACAATTGATAACACAGGTGCGCACACTAAACTTAAAAAATTAAAATAGCTATGACTAAAATGTTCAGTACAGCACTATTTTAGTGGTTAAGTTGAAACCGCTTTCAGTCCAAAATGTTTTAAAATTCGAAAACAGAAAGTCAAAATTTAAAACGCGAACACGTAACACAATGCACCAAAAATAAGTATAGGTTTAACGCTCCGCAGTCTGTCTTTGTTCGTTCACTCACTTAACAATGGTCGCCCGGCCAAAGATGCGCTTGCGGTGCGGTTTGGGCGACTCGACAAGATGGCGGCCGACTATGTTTATAAATGCGAAAGTTTGTACAACCTCAAAGTCCACGTGTGATGCGATGTGTGGATGAGTGATGCGAATACCGGCTGGTCTTGCGGCCTCCGCAAGCTAAGGCTCCGTTCGTAGAACTCGATGCGTGTCCAGATCACGTCGGGGTCACCAATGAAGACGTGTTGAGGCTTCGAGTTGAAGTTAAAATAAATCCAGATTCACTTGCAAACTTTCTATTTATTACTTGTACACACAATTACTAACACGGACACATTAAATTGTATAAATATATAAATTGTATATATAAATTGTAAACAATAGTTATATTTAAATTGCGCGGAACAAATATGATGCGTGTCGTCGCTATTCGAGCGGACGGAGAAGTGGACGAGGCACTGGGTGTATAATGTTGCCACACTAAAAACAATGTGGTGTGTACAGACGCCACAGCTATATAGAAATTTTAGGTTTTTTGAAATTTTGGAGGCTATTGAACGCAAAAGAGTCAAACGCAAATTTCTTAAAACAAAGAAATTAATGTTGTTTAGCTATGGCAGGTCGTATAAATAAGAAAGTTTTATGAGTTGAGGTTATATTTTCAAGGGCAAATTTATTTTGTTTACCGACTAACATCATTTTCAAACCAAAATCAAGTATGACACTTAATTCAAGATCTTTGTTTATAAATGTGTAGGCTTGATTTTGCAACTGCAATGTCGTATCGTTTTGGAAAGTAGCTGGTTCCATAGAGAGCCCTTCGTTATAATTATAAAATAAGGTCTGGCATGCAAGTAACCTACAAAACAAGTTTACACTCGATTTATTTTGCAATGTACAGAGACCCTTAAGATCCTTTCAACCGAAAAAAGGCAATGTTACATTTTTTCTTTGTATATATATTTTTTTCGATAGAATTTACATATTTCTAAAATTACAAGTGTTTTTATATAGCCTTTAGTACCATTATTTTCATCATTGATGTTCAACAAGAAGGAAGGAAAGATTATTGTAATTAACGCGACTGCTATTCTGTTGACAATAAGCATCTCACAAAGATCACTTGGCGCCAGGTCAATTGCAAAACGACCGTCGGTTAAAATAAATAGTCATTAAACCTCTGTTTACATTGTTAGAACCAGGTGCTAAAACTGGTATCTCACCACAGTGACAGCTACACATAGCACAGCAGTTAATATATGTGGTAGAACTACACTGAAAAAAAATTACAATTTTTTTAAAACATTCGAATTGTTGGGCAAATTTACATCTCTAACATAAATGGACCGACTCCCTCGAATATCCTCATCACACTCTCGTAGAAGAATAGAAGAAGTATAGACTTCTCAGTGGTGATTTTGCCATTGTGCTTCGTTCGTTGAATAATGGGAACTGGAGAAACAATTCCTCTACATTTCCCTCAAAATCTCACTCCCTTGTTTTACCATCCTTTTCCTCTTTTTCTTATGGGAGTGGAGAGCAAACGAGCATAGGTGTCGACTAATGGAAAGCAATCAAGGCCAACCATGGACATCCGCGACTCCATAAGTATTATGGAAGCGTTGCTAGCCTTTAAAGTATATGTAGGTTTGTTTTTTGAAGGTGCCAATGTCGTATAAATTTGGAAATTCTCCAATATCGAACAGTTTTTCTCCCCCCTTATATCTCGCATTATCCAACAGTTTTTCTGAAATCAGGCAACACATCTGCTTTCTGGAATTTCTGTAATAACATTTCAGGCCTGCGACAATCCACTGTTCAATAAAAGTCTCTTCCAAGACGCTATTAAACAAATTCTATTGCAACCGACCCTTGAACCTATACTCTTGGGCAACTTGTGTCGTGATAATGTCTATCCTGGTAAGTGCGTTCGAGAAATGAAGAACATGATCCCCCCCCGGTAAAGAAAGTCTATCAGAGTAGGTACGTTCGAGAAATGAACGTCGTCACAATGCACTGCCTAACCCACACTTCGACTAGAAGTTTGTAAAGGCTCTAGGAACGGAACAAAGCCACTTCATTGTATTGCATAGAAGCTATTTACTTAAAACTGTACATGTAAGTTTATGTCATATCAACCTTGAAACTATTTGAAACTGATATACATATTATTATAGGGTCATGTCATGACTTTAAATCTATATTGATTACAGTGTGTTGTAATTTTTAAACAATACACATCAGTATAATGTTGACGTGACGTTGAGTGTTTTGATTTATAAACTATATTTCTTTAAAGTACATTGCGATTAATTATTTCGTTTGTGTTTTGTTACAAATTTCATTAAACTTTTCTATTTTATTATCAGCTTACGATTTATATGTATGTCTCATGATTTTGGAATACGGATGTCGTACAATCAAGTCAAAAAGTAAGGTTAATTGTTTTTAGAAGACAAAAATCTATTACATTTAATTATCCAACTGGCACAAATATAAGCGGAATTGCATGTGTCGACTTATCTTCTGATAAACAAGGAGTCTTGCGTCTGTAAGAGAAGGTAGCAATGATTTTAATTTTGTTATTGCCCGATTTTATTTTCACTTATGTGTACTTATGAACCGGTTGTAGTTTAATTTTCATTCTACGAGTTAAATTCATATATATTAAGAAACAATAATGTTCACATCATATTGATTTGATAATTATAATGTCATTTATATCTTTTACTTTCCTCATTTATTTGTCTGTCGTATTTTTCTAACTTACTACGTGCACGTTTTTCCCTGTTTCTTTTATTCATTTGTTTCATTTTGGCTTCATTTTTAAATCTTTTTTATTGTTGTCACTCCCATGATAACACTGGCAGAATATATTGATAGTTGCCATAAACATAGAATTGAATTGGCTTAATTGGTCGCCTTGTCATATCTATAAAATATATCCCGATTTTTCATTGGCTATAAAGTAAAATTAGTACTCTTTACGCCAATAAAAATTTTGGTATACTTATTGAATTAAATGTAAAAATTAAGTAACCATAGACGAGTCGAAAATAATATTATACATTTGGAAACCAAAGGAACGGAAAATTCATTCTCTTTTAAATCTGCACTAGTAAAATATTATTTACGTTTTAAGATGTCGGAAAATGGGCTCGATGATGCGTAAAAAGACTCAAGTATCGTTTGTAATTAGGGACGAAGAGGAACGACGACATAAAAATGGTGTTAGCTCACTACAATTGGATCCTATACAAGGAAGATTGTACACCGCAGGACGAGATGGAATTATACGAGTTTGGCAAACAGGATCAGGAACACAAGACAGATACATACAAAGCATGGAACACCATACCGATTGGGTAAATGATATCGTTCTGTGTTGTGGCGGCAAGAATCTTATAAGCGCGTCTTCTGATACTACTGTAAAAGTTTGGAATGCGCCGAAAGGTTTTTGCATGTCGACTTTACGCACCCACAAAGATTATGTACGTACTTTAGCTTATGCAAAAGACAAGGAGCAAGTTGCCAGTGCTGGACTTGATAGAGCCATTTTTCTATGGGATGTAAACACGCTAACTGCACTTACTGCAAGTAATAACACTGTGACTACATCCAGTCTTGTCGGTAATAAAGAATCAATTTACAGTCTTGCTATGAATCCACCAGGAACAATACTTGTGAGTGGTTCAACTGAAAAAGTGCTCCGAGTTTGGGACCCCAGAAACTGTTCTAGACTGATGAAGTTGAAAGGGCACGCGGACAACGTGAAAGCGTTAGTTATAAGCCGAGACGGATCTCAATGTGTGTCTGGCAGTTCTGATGGAACTATTAAGCTGTGGTCACTGTCACAGCAAAGATGTGTATCCACAATGAGAGTACATTCTGAAGCTGTATGGGCTTTATTGGCAAATGAAAACTTCACACACATTATATCCGGCGGTAGAGATAGACTTGTAATTATAACAGAGTTAAGAAATCCTGATAACTTTATGATTGTGTGTGAAGAAACAGCACCAATCTTAAGAATGTGCTTTACGGCCGATCAACAAGGAATATGGGTCTCAACTTCACACTCAGATGTACGGTGTTGGAAACTACCGCCGCACAATTCCTTAAGCAATGATATGTATAGCCAGAACAGTTATAATACTAATAATGTTTATCAAACACAACCCATACACCACATTCCTGGTGGACGTGCCATCAAGCAATACACAATATTAAATGACAAACGGCACATTTTAACTAAAGACACAGTAAACAATGTAGTACTATATGATGTACTAAAAGCATGTAAAGTTGAGGATTTGGGTGAAGTAGACTATGATGAAGAGGTCAAAAAAAGATTCAAAATGGTTTACGTACCAAATTGGTTCAATGTCGATTTGAAAACAGGAATGCTAGCCATACATCTAGGTCAGGATGAGACAGATTGTTTAAGCGCATGGGTTAGTGCTAAGGAAGCGGGTTTGACTACTGAAAATGATCAAAAAGTCAATTTTGGAGCTCTTTTGCTTCAAGCATTATTGGAACACTGGAATCACCCAAATAGAGTGAATGAAGCAGGCCAAAAGGCAATAGGAAACAATTTCTTCAGTGTACCATTGCATACGCCGTTAATATTTAGTGAAGTTGGAGGCAGAACTCTCTATAGACTTCAGGTAATTATTTTCATATCCGCTTACTAAAATTCTAATGTTATCTGATAGGCAATGCACAGCTTATATCAGAGGGTCATTAAGCATGAGATTTTGTATAAGAATTGTTGATATATTTAATAATTCTGTAAGTGCTAAAAAAGAATTTTCAAAATTTATCACTATATCAATGAAACTAATATATCAATGAAAATTCACATTTATATATGTACCAGATGGCACCTCCCATCTTCCCAATTATTTATGTACCTGATGTTACATGGCTAAATGACATTCTTCTTCACACTTCACTCACACACACACACACAAGTTGACACAAGGGTTGTGGTCTTCATGATGTCTTCATAAGGTAAGAACTTTCACAGATGATTCTCTATGAAAGTCAGTCACCTTATAAAAAACATCATACAAGGGAAAATAGTTACAGTAGTTTCTTCTTGTCATAAATAACATATATAGATTATTCTCATACCCATACTCAAATAGACAAAGGGCTGGCATACTCCTCTATAGAAGAAAAAATTAAATGTGTCAGTTAAAAATACAATACATTATACAAATTACCTAATTTACCTTCATTTTTATAAAGTATGAAACTTTAGGCAAAAACATATTATTTTCAAAATGGTTATTATTTAATTATGGTAATCATGAGATAGACCTTTTTTACAATAAGAACAGGGCTATAAATAACGACTCTATTATTTAATTTACTGAAAGATAACCCATCTTATACTGGGAAGAGATTAATGGTATAAATTACAACAAAAACTTATTTAAATTTATGTATGTACAATTATAAGTATACTCTGTATTTGTAAGTGTATAAACATTTTTACCCTCAAGTTCTCCAAAAAGTTTTAAACTGAAATATTAAAAGTTTTCTGATGATATTGTCTTTTTAATATAATACATAGGTCTATGGTTATAAAAGATTTATATATATATTTATTATTATATATTCTTGTTTAATCTTATTTCTATGTTTAATTCTTCATTGCAGATAAATCAATAAATATAAATTGATGCCTTATATGTACCAATCTATAGCTCCTCTGTTGAAGATTTCTTCCAGAAAAGCTAGCTTATGAGACAACTTGATGAAAAAGTTTATTTTGATATTTTTGTAGGTTGGTGACGCTAGAGGTGAAACAGAAGGTAATTTGTTAATGGAAACAGTACCATCATGGGTTGTAGATGTGGCTATAGAAATGGCAGCACCCAAACTTAACAAATTGCCCTTCTACTTACTTCCCCACTCTAGCTGCCAGAGCAAGCAAGATAGACAGAAAAAGGTACATTTTTTTTTCAATTTTTATCAATATTTTGCTAAACTTGTTTGATGTAAAGTCCAACGACCCCCACAAATAAAATGTTGGTTTATATAAAATAATTATAATAATTGTAATTTGTGTAAAATAAATTATTTAGAATTATCTGAAATTCATATAAATATGTAATTTGAATATAATTTATTCTAATTGAAGCAATGTTGATGCCGTTATACACATTTACCCTCAAGTTTTCCAAAGAGTATAATATTTGTAGATTAAATATTTACATGGTTTGTTATTTTTTATTTCAGGACCGACTTGTTGCGAATGACTTCATTCAGTGTCGTAAAGTAGCAGAACATGTTGTGGAGAAAATTGTTGGGGGAGGTGATGTCAATGGGGCAAGTGCTAGCGGTGGTAAACCGAACAACACTGAAGAAAGTGCAAACGATGTGCCAGAGGAAAGAGTAGAATTGTTGTGCTGCGACCAAGTATGTTAATTTAAACATTTAATATATAGAAAAAGGAAGCATTAAGTTACTTCTTGTATCAGTGCGTCTTGCACTCTTTTTTACAGCTTATATATCTCCAACTGTGGCGAACAGCCCTCTCCATTTTTAAAGGATTGAATCCAGGTTTCAAAAATAGGGTAATTCGACTAGTAGTAGACATTCATTCCTGTAGATCATAGGCAGTACTGCCTATGATCCATGAAAAGCTTTTCATGGTAGTGGAGTCCAAAGGCAAATGGGGGATATTATGAAATTCATGAGAAAACATTTTATCTAGCCATCTAAAATGTTTATCTTATTATTATGGTGTAAATAACCATTTTTTCTTTAAACAGGGTTGGTAGTCTATAAAAGGTTGGGGACCTATATTGTAGATAGTATAAGTCTGGCGAAATATTTTAAGGTTTTGAATAACTTTTGACAAAAAAATTCTGACTCAGAATTTTATTGTCAAGTTATACAATTTTTTTTATTCAGAGTAAATTATGACAGAAGAAAAAACAAATAAACAATAAAAATGAGTTTTACTCTATGTATAACAAGGATAAGCTAATATTTTATGTGCACAGTTTTAAAAAAAAAAAACAAAAATAAGCCAACGACTTGTTTATGTCACAATGATTTTGTTTTTCAAAATTCCAGGTTTTGGATCCAAACATGGATTTGAGAACTGTCCGTCACTTCATATGGAAGTCGAATGTTGAATTCACATTACACTACAGAGTCTTGAAGCAATGAAAGTCAAATTTATACTTTTATAAAGTCAACAAACATTTGAAGAAGTGTTGCTCTATACAAGGCCTATTTCAGTGAATGATTGCAAAGGATGTTATTAGACTTGGTGCATATGTGAGATGTTACATACTGTTTTGATCTTCAAGCTACTAATTTTATTTATGGTATAGGAGGGCAAATGAACAAGCGTGTCACCTGATGGAAAGCAATCAACGCCGCCCATAGACATCCGCGACATCACAGGAGTCACAGAAGCGTTGCTAGCCTTTTAGGTGCGTGTAGGCTTGTTTTTTGAAGGTACCAATGTCATATCGGTTCTGAAAAACCATTGAATGTAGCTGGTTCCATAGAGTGGTGGTGCATGGAAAGAAGTTTCGGGAGAGGCATACCGTACTCGATCCGTACGGATCGCCACTCATCGAGATGGTGGGGATGGAACTTTACGGCGAGTTGTGTGGTTGTGGAATTCGGCAGCACGAATTATTACAAACAATTCCTCTGAGCACTCCCCATGGTAAAAAATTCAGAGAGATGAGATATCGCAGCTCCGCGGCACTAAAGAATCAAACCGATCGGTGAGATATTGGTTATCGACGATTCAGATCGCATGACTTTGTATGAAGTTGATACTGGGGAGTCCCGGCCCCCAGAGATGAGAACAGTATTCTATTTGTGGCCTGACATGTGCCTTGTAAAGTTGGAGGCAATGGGTGGTGTGAAATACTGTCTCGCTCTACTGAGCACATCCAGCTTTTTCGAGGCCAGCTTGGCCTTTTCTTCCTACCCTCCAAGTAATAAATTTGTTTACTATCACCAAGAGCCTGGTGTGTTCCACTGTTGGACATAAACCTTAGGTAAAGGCTATGTTAGGCAGTGAAATTAAGAAAATCAGTATCATAAGATAATTGTACCAGATTAACAGCCAATGAAGCCAACGATTCAAAAAGTAATATTTGTAATGTAAATGATACTACTACCTTATAACTATAAAGGCACTCTTAAGTCAGTATTTTGGTTTATAGTAGTATTCAATTTTAAGCAATTCTTTAATTAACCTCCAGATAAGTCAGTATAGATGGAGTCAGTCAAAATAGAACTATTTTTTTCCTTTCTTAAGTAAAGTGGATAAAAATAAAATTTCTTTCTTCCCTTCTTTAATAAAAATGTCATTTTTAATTAAACGTTTATTATCTTTTTTATTTAAACAGTGTAACACCTCAAGCCTAAACAAATGGTTGATTAAAAACCTTTTGTAATAAAGTATTAGTAGCTTAGTCTCATTTTGTTTTTAATATTCAGAGAAATGTATTCAATGTACTTCAAAAAGATTACAATATATGCTCTCACAGTATCTTGCCTACTATATAAATTGTAATCAATGATAACTGATTATTATAATTACAATTTTAAAGTGTGAAAGTATTTGATTGTAGTATAACCAAAAAAAATTTGCTAGTTTCAAATGGCACTTGTTTTTTAAAGATAAGTCTTATAGACAATTATAACATACTATTGATTCAACTAAAACATTTTCTAAAGAAAAAAAATAATAAATAGTTTGGTATATTTAACTGCCATTGTATGAGAAAGTCAACATGAAATTCTACTTATTATAAATGTTAAAAAAGTATATAATAATGATAAAATATTTTCGAAGCAGAAATATGAATATGTCATCAATATAAAAAGTCAATACGATCAACCTATCTGTAGCCAAGGAAAGTGGATCGGTCGTAGAATTGTAAGTTTAAAGGTGATCTATGTTTAATATAATTTGTATGTAATGTCTATTGCGTATAAGTTTGTGGAACAGAAATTAAAAGTATGCATCTATTTCATGATATTAACATTCTGTTTCAAATCTCGATAAGTTTATTATCATACTAAAGTGAGAAATCTCGATTGCTTCCCTATTTATTCGAATTTCAAATTTAAATATCTACGTCAAGCTAGAAGTAATTTGATAATGTATACAACCAAATAACTTCGAACGTTTTATTGAAAATGGTAATTATATCTTTTTTATATGCATTAGCCATATTTAGAGTCACAATGTTTTGAATTTTATCAGCAATGTATATAAAGACTAAATATATTTTTTGTAATTGTCTTATTTGTGTCTGTAATGACATTCTAGGCCTTAGGGTCTTTAAAATTTCGCCAAAAGTTCCTACGGACTGGAGAACCGCATTTAGCTGAAGTCAGGCGTTATTTAGCGTAACTCGATTATTAAATTCAATAATTAATAATTATTTTGCTATGATGCGCGAAAACCAACAAGAAACACGAATATATAATTAGGCCCTTATTATGATTTATAACTTATGGTTCGTAAACATCTAATAATATTTTTCTAATCGCTTTTCGCGGATCTTAGCTAAGTAATTCTGAACTCTTTAGTAAGATAATTGTCTTCTAGTACAGAAAATATTCTAAAGTGTAACATGCTTTTTCTTTAATTATAAAGCATGTAATTTCTTAGTACCTTCTAGACAGTTTTATAAAATAAACTATATAAATAAAAAAGATGTATCGTAATAAATAAAACAAATATGCAAAGCAACCCATTAATATCATAATCTAAAACAGTGTGAAAGTATCTTGCATCATCCTTTATATGAATTTACTATAAAAGCTTACAAATATTTAGTTGATTGGTATAAAAATAATTTGCATTTATATTTAAGCTCCCAATCTAAATATGAATTGTAATGCTTGTATAGCGTGGATCTAAGAATTAAATTGTTAAATGTTTGACTTTCTTGATTTGACTATACCTACTCTTTCATCATCAGTTAGCGGCAATACCATGATAACCCATATGACCCAGTTATTCTGGACCATTTCTGCTTTTATTAAATTGACTATATTTCAAGAAATAAATTTCTGCCAATAACAGATACGCAAGTCTCGTAACATGAGTATTTTGAATTAAAAGAACATCTTGAAAATTTATTTATCCCGTTTATGAACGAACATTTTTTTTTATTAACAAAGCTATGATTTTCGCTATTTCCCACTGGATGTTAGGTTAATTAGTAGCCAATTATTTCCACCAAAATAAATCATATACAAAACTATCTATCTGATTATCAAAATTAGTTTTAAGTAGAAAACTGTCATTAATAAAAATATCTCTACAGCATTAGTATATTAGTTTATTGTAGACCTAGCAACACTGTCAGTCAGTGTCAATTAAAAATGTCAAAATACTAACCTTAAAATGTTAAGTTAAATTGAAAATTAAAAACTTCCTGATGTAACTCAAATTTATATTTATTTTTCCTACCATGAATAGCACATTTATTGTTCGTTCAGTATTTTATACTTTTCCGCCGAAAACATTGTTAAATCGTCAGTTCCCATTATGTTACAGAAAAATATTTAATGAATTTAAAGTTATAACTCAAAATTTTTGTACGAAAACTAAAAAAAAAGTTGCTGAAAAAAAACACTGTAATATCGGTACGATAGGGCATGTAGATCATGGAAAAACTACTTTAACGGCTGCTATAACTAAGATTCTTTCTAAAGATGGTTTCGCACAATATATACCTTATGATAAAATTGATAAAGCACCAGAAGAAAAAGCTAGAGGTTTGTACTCAGTATTGTTTTTATAATAATTATTGTTTCAGGAATAGTATCTATCTTATTTATTACATATACTCAATTATTTATAATGTTTTACTGAATAGTTTTATAAATATGAATGAATAAATAGTATTAATTTTATTTTATTATCTCGGTAATTTATATAAATAGTTTATCACCGGCTAAAATATTTTCTTTTGATTAGATTATAGTATAACCTAAGTTTAAGGTGTCATAAAATAATGTAGTTTTCCAAACATTTTATAAAACTAATAAATACAATTACTAATTAATAATAATATAATGTGTATAATTGGCTATTAAATCTTAAAAAAATTAATGAAATAATTTTTTTTAAGATTTAATAATTTTATCGTCCGATTGGCTCAGTGGCGGAGCCCTCCGTCCATGAAGTCAATGGTCTCGGGTTCGATTCCCGCATCGGAATAAATATTTATATGGATTTATAAATGTTTATTCCGAGTCTGGTAACCCCCCCAATCCTCATTTCCTTTCCTGTCCCTTCCTTTCTTCTCTATCCTTTCCCTTCCTCTCTGCCTATCCGGTCTGCCGTGCCAATGGATGCGTGGCTAGGGGCGAGCCTAGTCGCAAGCGTGCCGATCATCCCGGGGTCGGGCTCCCCCGGGGACTATGGTGCCTTATCTCGGCATGCAGGACTTTGCTGGGGCTGACCTCCGTCCTCCCTTGCAGCTCGTGGGATTCACTAAGACAAATTTAATATACTTAATTTGTTGAAAATAACGGTGACGTGGTCCGCCACCCGTCACGTCACTTACAAGGGTGAAAAGCGACCAATGACGAGTCGTTTCGCTGCGATGAATGGCAGCGGATGGATCTCTGTGGTCTCTGCCAACCCCTGCGGGGGGATAGGCATGAAAAAAAATAAAAATTATTTTAAAACTTTAATTTAAGGTCAAATAAATAGATAAATTAACTGCTCTATAAAGGGTTTATTATATTAGATAATTTAAATATTGTAATTAGTATCAGTGAAGTAATAATAGTTTCATCACTAAGTCAATTAGGTTATCAGTATCATAATAGCTAAAGGATTACTTTGTAACTCTTTTAAAGCATATTATGTGTAGGCAACATTCCCCTTTGGTGTCAACTTTGGCATAATAAAAGTTCATATGGAGAGAATGTGCCAAAGAATAAAAAACTATGAATTGAATCACAGTCCAATTTTAACTATTGGACAAACATTCGTAATAAATACTTATTAATTTACTTAATTAAATTTATCAATATCAGCCCGTGGCAGTCCACTGCTGGACATAGGCCTCACTCAAGGCGCAACATCTAACCTGATCTTTGGCTACACACTCTCCTTTCTGTCCATGAAGTAATTAAGTTGATTATATATTTTCCAGGGATAACAATCAATGCTGCTCATGTAGGATACAGTACAAAGATGAGACATTATGCGCACACAGACTGTCCTGGTCATGCAGACTATATACGTAATATGATATCTGGAGCCTCACAAATGGATGCTGCAATTTTAGTTGTGGCTGCTAACGATGGGCCTATGCCTCAGACAAGAGAACACTTGCTACTTGCAAAGCAAGTTGGAATTAAATATATATTAGTTTATGTGAACAAGGCTGATTTAGTTGATACAGAGGTTTGTAGATTATCAGTTTTATTAAAAAGACTTTCAGTGCTTCAACATTCAACCAATGATAACCAAAATGATTGACAGGCCTTGATGTAAAATATACAATAATATCTATTTATATATTAGATACGTCATTTTTTAAGAAATGGGTAAAAGGTATTGAGAAAATAGAAGAGAGTTTCGTTAAGAGAGAGAGAGAAATGGTTGTAGTTTATTAATTTTAATATTGTAGCTACCTACTACAGAATGTGTACTTCGGGAACAAATTCATAGAATACGCTGTGATACCACGTCTCTCTTAACCCTTTTGCTACAAGAGCCTCAAGAGAAAACCACCACCACAGCCAGGACATTTTATTATTTAAATATGGTACCAGTTATTATTAAGTTTTGTGGGATGTATTTATAACATTTCAAATAAGCGAAATGAGCAATTTTATATACTAACACAAATAAGTGACACCGGTCTATGCATAAATATTTGCATTTGTTAAATGGGTCGATAAATAGTTCGTCACATATTTGTGATGCTAAAAGCGAAAGGGTTAAGTCCATATTAAGTGCATATTCTTTGACGGTATGTTATCTCTCCAGTTGAGTTGGACCATTCAGGCTAAACTGTATAGAAGTAGTCAAATTCCAGGCGATCAAAGTGATGCAAATTCTCCAACACAATGGTTCACAATCGTCATATTTTTATTTCAGCTGTTGGATTTAGTGGAAATTGAGATGAGGGAAATGCTGACAGATTTCGGTTATGATGGTAATAGCACGCCGATTATTTGCGGGTCAGCTATGAAAGCATTAAATGAAGAAGAAACAGAGTATGGTGAGTAAACTTTTTTCAAGGCTATCAAATATTCAATCAATATCAAAACAGCCCACGGACTTCCACTTCTGGACATGTACTCCTCCGAGTAGCGCCACCTAGCCCGATTCTCGACTCGCATCCAGTTTCTGCCAGCTGTACTGCACAAATCGTCGCACTATCTAGCCAGGGGGTATTACATATTTTTGCCAAGACACAGTCTCCACTCCAGCAATTTTAATCACTATTTATTTATAAACTATATACACGTATAGATATACAGATATCTAAAAATATGAGTCACTTATAGTTTCACAAAGCATTCAATTATCGATTGACTGTTACATTGTCACTAAAATTATAATTGATTCATCTATCACATACATAACTAATTCTAATTTTAACACTACAATTTATTATTATCTAAGTCTTTTAATTTACTTAATAACTAGTGTATATACCTAAAAATAAATGTCTTCAATCCACCTGCCAAGTGTGTGTTTCACACCCCTAAGTTTTGAGGCAAACCGAGTTTCAACAGTGGACTGTTAATGGTACTAAGGGCCAATTTATTAATTATTATATGATGATTAACGGAGTCAGGCGTTACTGTGTGGAAATCTATTACAAAAAAAATTTCATATATATGACCACATATCATATATATGAAATTTTTTTTGCATGTCAATTTTATCATGGTTTAATTGGAGAACGCTATTATGGTAATAATTCGAAATTTTGTTTTATTTTCAGGTGTACCTTCAATAAAAAAACTTTTAGACACCATGGACAGCTATGTTCCTACGATAATCAGGGATCTTGAATCCCCCTTTCTGATGCCCATAGACAATGCGTTCACGATACCTGGCAGAGGAACTGTAGTCGTTGGCACCATAAAGAGGGGAGTGATGAAGAAGAATGATGAGGCGGAACTCATGGGTTTCAGCATCAACATAAAAACGACGCTGTCTGATATGCAGATCTTTAGGAAATCGGTTACAGAAGTAACATCCTTTTTTATATGGAATGTTTTAATTGGGTTGTCCGAAAAGTTCGAGCCGATATTTTAGGACAATTAAAACGCAGCTCATTTAAATTTTGATATACATTTATTCAATTATATAGGTACCATTGAGTTAATTGACGTAATGTCGAGCGTGGGTTGTTCTCGATTTCTGTTCTAATCATATCTTCGTCTGTGGTGGACGGCCTACTTGGGAGTTCTTGATCTTCCAGGTCGAAATTTCCAGCTTTAAACCGAGCAAGCCACTTTCGCACAGTTCTTTCGTCTACAGCATCCTCGCTATAAACAGCACATATCCAATTTGCCGCTTGTGTGGCATTTTTGCCCTTTCGGGAAAAGAAAGGCAATAATATGCATTAAATGCCTATACTGCACTTTATTTGCCACCATATTCTAAGGCGTACAAAACTGACAAAAATTAACGAATCGTAAGCAAATTTTTTTCCAAATATGACTCAAGCTATCTCCTAGAATATGTACACATGACATTTGTTTTCAATAATTGTGATATATTCAGTCAGATTTCTCGCGCTACCCACCGAAAATCGGCACGAACTTTCCGGACAACCCAATATTAAGTGTAAAAAAATTACAACTTCGTCAATAGGATTTAAGAACAGGTCGCCCCTAATCTGTGGACTGGAGATAATGACGAAGTATTCTCTCCAGCCTACTACTCTCCAGAATCTTAGTTGGACTGAAACAATGAAAAACTCATCACGACAGTAGGTTAAGGGCGAGAAACGAACCCTGTCTTTTGCTGAAAGCGGTTAGCATTGGGCGGAGAAATAAATAAAATAGCATACGTCACGGTGTACGTCTAGTTATAAAAGGGTCGATCTAACGCAGTGGTACTTAACTTTTTCTTCATAGGAGCCACAAGAACGTGTTAGTCGCGGTGTCGTAAAAAAAAATAATAAAATGACTTCTTAGGTTTTGACACACAGAAGTATTATGTAAATAAAATCAAAAAAAGTCACGACAGGCCAAAAGGCAAACAAAGCGATACGCACATGGAAGTATGCAGAGCGGCTTTACCCATGGTGCAGGGTGTGAGTTGCACATATGCGCAGCGGTGAAAATGCCACCGGCGCACCATGGTGGCACTCAATGAACCTGCGTCCATGTCACGACGTCGGGCGTTATAAGTCAACCACGTAATGATATCACACGGGCGCCACATGGGCAAGAGAAGCCTCTAATAGTTTTGAAGCCAAGGAAATGGGATTCCTGCGGTCTCGCTGGATACGAAACTCAAAACGCCCAATGCAAAACATCTCGTCATTTTTAGTATTTACAAAACTACTAAAAATGACGTGTTGCTGTGATGCAATCAGACGTCTGTTGTAAATTATAAAATAAATAAATAAATTACCGTGTATATTATATATTCACGCCTATCCCCTGCCGGGGTTGGCAGAGATCACAGAGCTTTTTCCATTCATCGCAGCGAAACGGCTCTCCATTGGTCGCTTCTCGCCCTCGTGAGAATCAGGACGTGACGGGTGGCGAACCACGTCCCCGTCATTTTTTAACAAATTAGGTATATTAAATTCGTCTTAGTGAATCCCACGAGCCGCAAGGGAGGATGGAGGTCAGCCCCAGCAGAGCCCTTGCATGCTGAGGTAAGGCACCATAGTACCCGTGGGAGCCCGATCCCGGGACGGTCGGCACGCTTGCGACTAAGCTCATGCAGTTGTTTTGATATTTTCAGGCGTTAGCTGGAGATAACGTGGGCGTGTTGCTTCGAGGGCTTAAGATACACGCAGTTGAGACCGGGATGCTGCTTTGCGCCGCAAGGAGTATGCATCTGAGCAACCACTACAGAGCGAAGATCTACTTCCTGGCCAGAAGCGAGGGCGGCAGGAAGAAGCCGATATTCTCCAAATACTCCCAGCAAATGTTTAGCGGGACTTGGAATATTGCTTGTAGGATTGACTTGGGTATGTATGTATATTTCGGCGTATTAGATATTATATTATTATTTAATTATTATATGCAATAGACGAAAGTTAATTTTATATTATTGCAGTGCCATCTGTTGGCCATGTTATATAAAATCTATATAAACAAAAATGAGTCGCGGAAATGTATGTATGTATGCGCATAACTTTAGAACAATTGCACCGAATTAGATAATTCTTTTTTGTTGTGTTTATTATTGTTTATTATCAGGACCGGTTTTGTATACAATATAATTTCGTTTTCAATTCATTATTTTAAATCGCAATGTTACTAATAGATGGCTCTATTATTAAAAATATTGATAGATTGACATTCATTTATATTCAATTACCGTTAGAGTTAGACATAAAACGTATATTTTCTTAGTAGAAAATGATATATTTTGATTTTATACATCATTTCAATCATTAAAAAACAGGAAATACGTTTTCTGTTGTCGATATAGAGACTCCAAATCAGTTTCCATCAGGTGCCTATCGTTTACTCCTTGTTCTTTGATGGCAATTAGCTATAACTATTATGCCATTGTCAAAAAAAATAATATCATACGTCTTGATATAATGGTGGCCGTTCTTCCAAAACCTGCATGGTGGACTTTTGCAGTCATTTTTAAAAGACAAGATACACGTCGCATTTATTTCATTTCTACGCCTTAATTAAATTTGATAATTGAATTTGATGAGTTTTGATGAACAATATTGAGTAATACCCCACCAGAATTAAACAATATAACATGAAATAAAAACGTCATGTTGGCGGAAAAAATCTACCATTTTCTTGTGCTAGTCAGCTATCTTTATGTTGTTGCTTTCATGTATGTTGCTGCAGAGGGAAATATATTAATATATCTGTTTAATGATATTATCAAATTTGATTAAAAACGACTACCTGCCTTGATTATTGCCGAATTGAAGATCCTGAAAGAACGCACTGATAGAGGAATCCTTTTATTTTACACTGTATTATATTGTGCGGTATTGATTTGCGTTGACTGTACCGGATTCATTGAGTGAACTCCAATCAATGCAAACAAGTGAGACACCAACACCTTGTTAAACAGTGGCGTAGCTATCGTAGGGCCAGGTGGTGCGTTCGTCGCTTCTCGCCCTCGTGGGAATCAGGACGTGACGGGTGGCGAACCACGTCGCCGTGAATACACATTAAATTATCACATAGCAGTACATACAGTTGGAAATGGAACGATGGCTCAGTCAAACCCTCTTCTCATTGTGCAGCAAAATTGATTTTCTGCCACCACTCACCCCCTAATTTAATTGGTTTAATTAATGTTGATGGAATTCCGAAATAGAACGATATTACAATGCCTAAAGATTAGGCTTCATCACTTATATTGTTTGATTGTGGTGGTGTATTATACAATATAGTTCGATTAAGGTATAAGTGAAGTGATTTGAAATAAATGCGTGTATCGTGACTGTTTAACTTGATTGAAACAGTTCATAGAAGTTTTGGTAAATTGTAATCAAGACGTAACTTGACACTTGACAAGCTGACTATTTTACTTGACACTGGCATAATAGTTATAAGTAATTGCCATCGAAGCAAAAAAAAATCTAAGATCGTCATTTCGATTCTTAGCTTAGTTCGAATGATCAACAAGTATTCTAGTAATATCAAAATCTTGCTACCCTCTTTTTTTCATTCTCTTTCAGAACCGACTATGGACATGATGATGCCTGGTGACCACGGTGAAGTCTACCTTACCTTACTGGAAGGTATGGTGATGACACAAGGTCAACCATTCACGATCAGGGAGAACAACGTGACGGTAGCGACCGGTATCATTACAGAGACCCTGTCCTCTATCGATGTACCGAAGGGAAAGCTGGGGAACGTTGTGTTGAAACAAGAAGAAACGTAGATATTGTATATATGTAAAGTAATTGTTAATAAATTATTGTAGCTTTGTCGTATTATTATTTATACTACATTCGAATGGGATATACAAGTGTCCTCGAATCAGTACATAAAACTACCCACTAGTAGTTTTACCCTAAAAAGTATAGATATGTTTATATTTGTCATAGATATGCTTTATGTAACAAAATATGGTTTTCATAAATGCAATTGTTTTTTTTTTTAATATTTCTTATCTACATAAAAAATCATTGGGTCATAGAAAAAAAGAATTCAGAACTCTCGTATACAGTCTAAAAATATTGTATAATCTTTAACAATTTACATATTGAAGTTAAATTATAAGTTAGATACTTATAAAATCGTACTTTACAGTAATTAAGTACAATGAATAACTTTTGCCTCCAACTTATATCAGTGACGTTTTTATTTCATTTTCATAATCTTATATTATTGTCAGTTATATAGGTTGTGGTGGCGTATTATACAATATAGTTCGATTAAGGCGTATAAGTGAAGTGATATGAAATAAATGCGTGTATCGTGAAAGGATTTCACAGAATAGCCTCCATTATATCAAGACTTAACATGTTAATCGGACTAAAGACGTTTCAAGACATTTGATGTTATATTTTACTTGACTGGCATATTAGCTATAATTAATTGCCATCAAAGAAAACGAAGAATGAACTTTGACTTTTCCCGCCAACTTACATCAGTGACGTTATGTTTTTATTTCATTGTGGTGATTGGTGGCGTATTATGCAATATAGTTCGATTAAGGCGTATAAGTGAAGTGAATTTTTCAGTTGACTGACAAAGTCCATAGGTTTTGGTAGAATAGCCACCATTTTATCAAGTGCAACATGACAAAATAAATAGTATCTTCCAAGATATTTGATATTATTATATTTTACTTGACATTGGCATAATAGTTATAACTAATTGCCATAATACGCCATGACAATGAAACAATATAACTGATAATAATATAATATTATAAAAATGAAATAAAAACAGAAAGTCTGATGTAAGTTGGCGGGAAAAGTCTCATGCAAGGGAATTAAACGTCAAAATAAAACTTCATTTTTTTCTTCATTATATATTTTTGTCAGAAGGTAATTAATACAGTGCCAAAACAGTAACAAATCATTAGTAAGAAAAAATCAAGTCTGCATCTAGCATGAACTACAGAATATTGAGATAAACAATATACCCTAGACGGCCTGATAGTATGACAACATTTAACACTTATATTTCACAACATTTGAACAAGACAGTTGGCGTAGTACACTATATTTTTTTTTATAAATTGTGAACTAGATTTATAACACCGATACGCCTAATGGATACTGTATTTGCTACATTTTATCTGCGAGGGTAATTATATGCAAACTTATGAGTTCACATTTTATCAACATGAAGAAATTCGTCTAAATTTTCGGAGATTCTTTTAGAATATGCTTTAAAATATATCACAGGTTCATCATATGCTTAATACTATTAAAGAACAAAACGATAAAATACATGAAGTTTCTTCGAAATAAAATATTTTTTTTTTACACTGGTGTTAAAAAATACATTTGGTAGAAACAATTTAATTGTAAATAAAACAGTGTCAGTAATAAAAATTGTATTCATGTAAAGCAGATTTATCAATTATTGGCAAGGAAAAACAGAACAAAGACTCAGAGATAAAATTGATATGTTTCAAAGTCGTAAATAGTAATATGAATATTGAACCACATTTGTACACCAAATGTGGTACAGATATTACCTATTTGGTAAAATTTATTTTAATTAATTACATAAAACAAATTGGTAGAATTTAATTACCAAAGTTGCCAGTAACAAAAATTTGCATATAACTACCCATCTCTATAATACTGCATAAGAGCAGATTGCCACTACCGACCGCGTGATTACATTCCAATAGCAATAAACCTGCTCTAAAATCAGTCTGTCGTGATAGTTGTCACCATACCGCACATATCTAATAAACATTAATCACAAAGATACTTGTATACATGGATCTAACATGAAGAGACAGGAGACATGTCAAAATATTAATAATAATCATATACTTTTTTTTTTGTTAATTCCATCTATGTAAAATGCTATAGGTACCGTCAGCAAGTGAAGTGAGCTACACTTAATTTTATACATTCTTGGTCCAATGCGAGAGCAACTTGGCATCTTACGAAATACTATTTTAGCTTCGTTAACAAACATTTGACAAAACGTTTTCACTAGTACCCGCATGACTTTCGATATTGCACGTCTCTCTTTCTACTCTACCAAATCAATTCGACTACATTTCAATTAACGTTTTGTGTTACAATAAAAACATGCTTTTGTATTCGTAGAAAAATACAAATATTTTTATTATATATTTGATGTTAGCAGAGCAGAAGGGAAAGTCGTTGGGTACAAAACAGCCGTTTGAGGGTGCCGGCTATATACTATCTAAGATACGTTAGAAGGAGACGCACAATATCAAATAACAGCATATCCACGATACAATTTTCGCAGTACCAATACACGGAGTTAAGTTTTAATAAGCTCATAAAATTCGATATTCACCACAGACAGTATATTTTTGTATTATTCATTTTAGTATCTTAAAAACACCTAAGTTCCTTTTATTTAAACGGACAGATCCAAAGTTTTACGTGAGATAAAGACTAGCGAATTTTTCACACCAATTTCACTACTCTTATAAGTAACTTTTCGCGCCTACAAAGCTTTGCTTAATATAACAAAACAATCATAACAAGAAAAAAATATTTAAAAAAAAAACAGAATGCAAGTTTTAAAAAATATATTAATAATGGGTATTTAATTAAAGGCAGTGACTACATTGTCTAATGGCCGGTTTCTGAAGTTATCAGTTATCTTCTCAATAGCTAAAGTTTCGATGAAGTTATGTGTAAGATAAACTGCGTTTATTAACGATAATTCGTTGACCATGGAAACGATTGACATTTTTTGTGTCGCTAGATACCGCAATTATTAAAAACATCATAAATGGTGTTACATAATTATAATTTGTCATTAACGACACGTTTATTACACAGATGTGTATTTCTTTAAGTTAAATTTATCTATGAATTATTTTATTTAAATTTTTTTTTATCACTGCGGCTGTATGATTGAAAATCATTGTCAATCTGTAAATGAAAACGTCATACCAGTATTGTAATATTTTTATAAACGTTTTATTTATATTTTTTCATTGCAGTTTGGTTTGCCATTTATTTTATTATCGTTCCTGTTACATTCTGAATTACTTGTACAATAATTAAACTGTAAACATTACGAAGGGATCTCTCCGGCATCTTAATTTTTTTGGGTAGTTTGGGTACATGTTAGAAATAAACTCTAGTAACTTCAAGTCTGTTTGTGATGAGCTGATCGTATTCATAATGCTATTATTATTTTTTTGTAATAACCAGTTATCACTAATAATTTATTTTAGTGATAGAAAGTGTAATATTAATAACAAAAGTTCGCGTAGTATTAGAGCATCAAACGTCAGATAAAGTTATGGAACCGATCAACGGCCAAAGAGAGCCAGTTAATCTATTCTAAGTTTAGACGGTGTTTATCTTACCATGCGCAGTTCAGAAACGCAATTTTGTTAGTTATCGAACCGATAGCGCTAACGAATAGATTAACTACCGATAAAAGTCATTCAGAAACCGGCCATAAGGAGTGAAATGCTAACTTTTAAATATTGGCAATGCAGTAACGCTGTCTCTCTGTACGACATAAGAGTAATTTATTTTATTACATATTTCAATTTGTCTATGGAAAAATTTTTGAGTAAAACCCTTGCTATTGGAAATAACTTACAAATCATAAAGGTAAATTGCTTTACTAATCTTATCAACATTAATTTAGAGATCTAGAAATGCCGTACAGAATTAGTCTATGGCTTTATTTACGTATGAAGAGCAGCGCAATTGAGGGTAAAATTGTTTTTTTTTTGTAATCTGAGGGTACAACTGGGCGTTGATTAAATTATCACAAAATGTTTAAATCACTTCGATTCTTTTACACAAATTGCATTGGTTGTTACTGTCACTTACAGGTCACTTAAAACTTAAAAATTAAAAGTACAAATACAATATTGGTGTCGACAAGAGTGTAGCTTAGCACCTCAATTAAAACTAACTATTATAACATTAGTATGCTTACAAAAAATACACAGGAGGGCGCGTCGATTCTGTAATGAGCTGCGACAGAGAGAAATCATGAAAACAAATGTATTCCCGTGCTGTGAGCGAGTTTTAATACTTTCGCACCCATAGCAATCCTCTGTGACAATTGTCTGTAAATATCTCGCACGCAAAACCCCTCTTTATTCATATTGATATTACGGAGACAATGGCGCGCGCGATATTAACAGATAAGATCACTCCGCTTATAATTACACAGTATCTAATGTAAAAAATTAATTCCCGACACTTATAGCTATAAAAATATTTTAGAAATTCTCACTTATATTTAAGAGGAACTGGCAAAATAAATCCTGTATTTTCCCACTTTTTTCTTAACAACACTTTTTTCGTTCAAATCAAATACAAAAACCGGATTTTTTTTTTGGTCCTCGCGTATAAAAATTCATGATGCCATTCCCTATATACTGGACAGATGAAGGCGAATTGGCGAATAGCAAAAATATTAGTAGACTATTTGAACGCTAAACTGCTGAAAATATATAAAAATCCACTAAATACCCAATTAACAAAAAAAAAATAAGCCGCCTAGTGTTACGGCAAAAAACCTGAAAGCAAATTGTTACTTAACAAACTAAGAGTACGATTTAAAACTGGTGGTTTGTCTACGCCTCGAGACGGCTCGCTCTGTATCACAATTACCTTTAAAGCAGGACCTACCACCATTATTGTCACACTCATCCCACTAACGACAGCAACTAATATAAAAACACCCCTTTGCCTTTCACACACCGCATCCTTAGTATCAAAACAGTGATTAAAACTTTAATTAGAATAGAGTATTTGTGCACACAATGCGAAATTATGGCGCCCAAACTGGGACCACTAACAGCTCATAAGACATCCAAATTGTACCGACTCTAAACTATCCGTTCTCGCGTACCCGAATAGAGGGGATCAACACTTGAAACATTACGCTCAATAGTTACGACTTGTTCTAAACGAGGACACCCGAACCATGCACGGTTATATTTAAAACATGTAACTATTGGATTCGTACTAAAAGCTAAGGGCCATCCCTACCCGCCTACATCAACTAACTCCACCTAATGGCAAAGGCTATCGACATGGTCTACGACACAACTAGCATCATTTTAAAATAGATAAAAACCAACTACAATACACGACTTTGCAGGAATATAAACTATCTAAACAGTGAATAATAATTTTGCCCTACCACATTTTTTTCTTCTTTTTTTTTATAAATATTCATCCGTAAATTATTATCAAATTCGATAAAGCTCTAAGATTGATCCACATTCACATAAATGAACTCCCAGAGGGTCCGAAAATAACTGATTTTTTTTTGTCATAGGAAATATTCTCGGATTTCGTATTTGGACAAACTAATTTATATACTTCTCAGGAAACATACCTAGAACAACGTTTAACTTGAGACCGAGGTAAGCTTCACGGGAAGCAAATGTATTAAATAATAAGAGAACCATTTCCAGTCTTGCAATAAGGGTACATCGCCATATCTAAGCGCATCCTAACAAAAAACCTAGCTCAGTACACCTAATAGTGTTACGTATTTGTACATACAGGATTTCAGGAGCAAAACAACATTCGAAAACTGTATTTTCTAATGTGTTAACATCGAATACATTTCATTAGGCCCACACATTAGCAGAGACTAAATATAACAGTGGACAATGCTTGCTAAATTTACTAAGTTCCCGCGTACCAAGAACAATATGCTAATATAACAACAAAAATAAATCTTTAGCTATACGAAGTTACCCATGCATTTTCCTATCTACATTTCCTAGCGCTCAATATATATTATTCTTTCAATTTATACACAATGCACTGATGTGAAATATATCACGGACATACATAGCGACGAAAGAACTCGATGAAAAAATAGCGTTATTAATTAATTTAAGTATTATAACTGAATTTGTGCATTTAGTGCCTCCCTCCTAGATAAGTAATGTAGAAACAAAAACAACAACATACTATTAAAATTATAGCGTATAACTACTGTACGTTTTAAATTGAACTTTATATAGTATTTGATAAAGCAACCGAGTTCTTAAATCACGGCGTAAATCTGATGCAAGGAGCTGTCCATTAGTACAATATTTAAAATTACTATTGTAAGCGTAGAAAAGGTAAGAATACAGTAAAATATATTAAAAAGCATTAATACTACACTATACACTGAATCAAAAAAAAGTCAAGTTAATGAGGAGTGCTTAAGGGTGCCATTTTGGGCCCACATGTTACATCTCTTAAAGATTTAGGCATGCGTTTACTACACTTCCTTTTTATTATTCTGCATTAGACAGCTCATCGCATCCGATTTATATTTATAAACGATAGAAGGACGAATCACTGATTACATTAGGAAGTTTTAGAGCCTTTCACTTACACTTAATTAATTATTCGTAAGCGTTTTTATTTTTGTTTTGATAGTTTTAAATTAAGTACTGAACAGTTTTGGTACTTTAGTTCTTTCAACATACTGCACATTTTAGGGCTAAAGGACAATTTTATTACAATTATAATTAGGTTATATCACACAATATTCTTATAAAGATATGCTGTTATAAGTGTTGGTCGAGTTGAAATTCAGGAAGAATTTTAATTGTTACTTATTAGAACGTTATATAATTATTAATAATAATAATAATTATATATTAAGAGGATAGTGTAAACTTAAATATTAAAAAACACCTTATTATCGTTCCTGTTTAATGGACATTATGATGGGTATGTGAGCGATGGTAAAGCTAAAGTTTTGACGTCAACAACTCAATGAAACTATTGCGTTTGCGAATAGAGAATATTAACATACAATGAACATTAAGTAATTTATAAATAGTAATTTTAAGCTTTAATAAATATTAACACATTGAAGACGGTATGCGCTGATATGGACGGTATGCGTGTCTAGCCTCAGTTCCCGCATATTTTTTATTATTATCACCACAACTATCATGTTTTTCGAGTCTTTATGTTGTCTTTATTTGCAATTACACAATATTGCATCAGATTCCAAAAAGAAAAACGTGAATTTCCGTCATCCGTCGCCAACAGTTGAAAAATAAAAGCCGGGAATTCCCGTCTCCCGTCTTCAATGTGTTAAGTGTTGCGAGATTAAGTTGTTAACGTAAATATTAAAGGAATATTTCTAATTTGGGAGAATGCATTGAGTGTAAAGCTTATTTCTATGCGAAAATTCCAATATTGAATGGACGGAAGGAGCGTATTTTTTTTTGAGCTAACACAAATTCGGGCTTCAAATTTCGAATCGGAATTCCGTCATATTAAAAGGGACGTTGCTTTTTCAAATACGATAAGTGCACTCTCAGTTTCACAGCCATCTTTAAACCTACTATTCATTAGATACACTGGGTAACTCTCTCTAACGCAGTATTTGCTTTGGCTTAAGTATTCAACAAGCTAGAACATAGTCACACCAATTCAACATTTAATCCCTCTAAAACAACACTTTCAATGAGGCGTCTTGATTACTTCCAATCGATATTTATCCCAATTTACAATTTTAATGGAGTGTATGTCTAAATGATATATCATTAATCTAGGATTAAAACATTTCTTTTTGAACACACTCATTACAACTTTAATTCACAGTAAGGTCACAGTAAAGCAACGCCCCAAGCTTCCGAAAATCTAATTTAAAAGAAACTAGTTGTGGCTTCTATATTGTCAACTAAAAACTTCTACGAAGATTGACTATAAAACAAGCATTTTCGGTTCATAGCCACCAGTTTATGCAATATGATCCATATACAGCAAAAAAATTAAATAAATAAAATTCCTCTGTGAATGTGTCGAATGAAGACTAAATAAATAATTATTAACATATAACAAACTAAAGCGTCCGCTGTATTCAAGTAATTATTAGTTACGATAGATCTGATGTAAAGTTCGATTGGTAGACGTCCCACGGTGGAAATGATGAAGAAAATTAGAATGATATATAAAAAATTAAATTCTTATTGAGCTGCCGTAGACATAACATTTGTATCAAAAAGACTTATCTAATGTCGTGGAAAGTCGTGTAAATAATAAAGCGAAATGAAATAGGGTACCCCAAATACTTAATTAGCATCTTTTTTTTTATGGAATAGGAAGGCAAAGAGCAGGCGGGTCACCTGATGGAAAGCAATCAACGCCGGCCATAGACTTCCACAGCACCATAGGCAGTGCGGAAGCATTGCCGACCTTTAAGGAAAGTATCATTATGGGAGTGGAAATGGGAGGGAGAGGGGGAGGATGTTGGGCCTCCGGAACTCGGCCGCTCACCGTACGAAGCGCGGTAGGTAAGTTACCACTCAGACGCCGGTTTTCTGCGGGAGTGTGGTACTTCCCCGGGGCGAGCCGGCCCATTCATGCTACAGACAAATATTATGCCATTCTTGACAAAGTATTCGTCTGCTGCGTGGCTCTACCACTATTAATTTTCTAGATGATAATCGACACAAAAAAGCGAAAACGCCGCAAACGAAACAGATGTCAAATTTTTTCGCACATTCTGTTAAAAACTAGCCAATAGAACATTTTGTAGAGTTAAAACTGACTGCTTTTGAGTGATCAGATACAACTTTTACAGAAATCTTAAGATTTTTGGCTTGATAGTGTTATCATTTTGCTGTTTACTAAGTTTTAGCTTTTTTGTGTCGATGTACAAGTTTGAGGGGGGGAAAGGTGTGTCGAATGAAAAACGAAGTCGTGTTAAAGAAACATGGAGGATTATTTTGGTATTGCCAGAGGTAAACTATTTTAATAGTGGTAGAGACATAAGTAAACGTTTCGGGTCGAGTGTGGAAGTATAACACTCTCACAGAATATAGAAATAAACGTGAAGCTTACTTCTTCCCGTTCCATTATTCACACCCATACCCTAAGGTAAAGAACGTCTGCAGTCATTAATATGGTAGATATCCAAGGGTGTAAATAGATACCCATTAAATACTAAAAAACTTTACTAGAGATGAAAAGAGATCTGACAAACTCACGGCCAATATCTAAGAGTAGAGGAACCCTTAAATGAAGTAATAATATCAATCATTGGACTCCGACTTACTTGAACACAGCCGAGGCTTAATAAATTTAACTATTTTTGTAAAAAAAAACATAACAGACTTCAGGTATCAATGTCGCAAAGCCATCGAATATTTGCGCGAGCGAATAAGTTTACGTTTATTATATGCATCTGCAGACAGTTTGAGGTAAATAGTTACTAATTATGGCAACAATCGAGATAATCTAGCAACATTATACCACCGAGTCAGCGACAGTGAAAATAGAAACAATTATCAACTAACTACTAAATTTGCTAAAAAAACTAAATATTATTATTATTATTATAGGCTACACACACTTTAAAAAAACAAGTTGGATAAAACTTTGACTATATGCTAAAATTTATACGCTAAGTGCAAATTGATTGTACTAATATTCCCTTTAAATATATTAAAATGGAAGCATTTTTGTATGGGGCTGGTTTTATCAGTTGGATTATATATTAATTAATTTCCCATAAGCTGTAATATAACACGTTCATTTAAACCGTTTTTTAAATTAAAGGAGATGCTACCAAACGTTAAAATATTTTTTTTTAAATGGCAACATTAAAACCATAGATACACCGTTAATTATTCAACACACCGAATCTTCTGGTCACTGAATCAAGCAACACAGCTGTAATAAGTGTTTTAATACCAACTCAATAAAATGTATTTTTATATGATTCGTATCAATTAGCCGAATAAATAAAAATTACCAGATATGTCCCCTAAATTTAAAAAATATGTGTATGCATTCCAATGCATGCTATATATATTCTTTGTTGAGGCAAACAGTCGTGGAATTATTATATAAAACAATTTAATTCTGGTAATTCCGGTAAGATTAAGTACTTGCTTCGTCACTTCTGGTGGACAAAGACAAACGCATTTGCATATTCATTTCATCAAGCACTCAAAATAAAAAAAATCAAATTACAATAAACACTCCGATGAGATTCATAATATTATAACACGGTACATATCAAATATATTGAAATCTGTAAATGTAGCATTTCCTTTAAAAGGCAAGTCATATAAATAAATAAATCGTACGCGAAATATACAATGCAGAAATTACAATGCACATGTAATATGCATTAATAAAGCGACAATAACACTGGCACATAACATGTGGATAAACACGACATGAATTACAATTCACATGTTAACATGTGTGTTGTAATACAGTATTTGAAATGCCTTGACTCTCCTGTATACTATCGAACTATTTTTTACTGTTCAATATATATATATATATATATATATATATATATATATATATATATATATATATATATATATATATATATATATATATATATATATATATATATATATTTACAACCATATTTATTTGTATGTTCTATGGACGTAATTAACTCATGTAATGTAAATTTATGTAGACCTTAATTTATATAAACACATGTATAGGCCAATGAGTAGCGAATGATGCAAATATATTTTCTACAAATCGATATATATATATATATTATAGACATTTAGAAATATATACAATTTATAATAAATAGTAGTGTTCAACTATATTATTATATTACACATTTTGCACTATGTAATATCCGCATTATATATTTTTATGACACAAATTTCGCCAGCTGTACCATACCCCATCAAGTATTCAATACTGGTAAACGGTAATAATGATAGATACAACAAATAAACTATTACTCTTCGATGATAAACGTAATAATAATATAAAAAAAAAACTTAATATCGCCAAACTAAACTCTATAAATCAACTATTTCAAACAACAACTTCATTTTAAAATTTTGTACACAACATTGGATAAGGTATTTTGTCAGTTTACAAAATGCATGCATAAATATAAAAAAGGCACTATATTTAACAAATATTAAAAAATAAAACTCTTATAGCCGTTTTCTTTTTAAATTCATTCATTTGATACGGCCTTATATATTATTCTACAACACACAGAAGTGTTTCCATAATAAAGGGGAAAAAACCGTTTTCACTTAAAAACTAGACGAACTTAGTATGGAAGATTTCATTTAACACTACGGTCGTTTTGGTTCTCTCCTGTCAATTTTCTCGACAGTTATAAGCATTTGTGCAAGTTTCAGAGATAAACAGTTATAAATGTTTTCAAGTTAAAGCGTAATTAAAACTTACAAACTACAGTAAGCGATAATTCTGGAGATTGCGTTAGTGTTATTCTCATGAATTTTGTAATAAAATTACGTATTGCATGCAGTTACTAATAAAAAAAAAAATTACTAAAAACTAAACTAATAATGTGAGGAACTGGCTATTGATGCATTTCAAAACCATTTCAATCCTAACCGAATTACAGAGCGCATGTCAATTACAGCTCACATATTACAAAAGACCTTTTTTCATTCCGAAACATTGCAAACCAGTCATTTCATGGCTGAAATAAAATTCATGTGCTTTTCAAGAAACTTATATGCGTGTTGAACAAACAACCGAATATAAAGTTCGCATGTCAATTACAGTTCACATGTTTGAATTACAATTCACATGTTTTAATTACAATTCCCATGTTTGAATTACAATTCCACATGTCTTAATTACAATTCACATGTTTGAATTACAATTCACATGTTACCGTTAAAATAATGTTTAAAACCATATCCTACAAAACACTAAGAATTTTAAATAACTAGTCGACCCATCCAACACAGCAACAAACATCTAACGACGAACGCGTTAAGGATCAATTCCGTAAATCAATTCCCCTACACCATCACACTATCTATACAGATTCATTCGAAATCATGTGACATTAAATAAATAGCGGTTCACTTATATGCTAGTAGTTCATAACTTCATTTTATATACTTTTTTATTTGCACGAAATTTGATATATTAAAATAGTGTCAACTAGTATCAACATAGAAACATCACATTTCATTAAAAAAAGGGTTTTCTCGTTGGCGTGAGGGAAACACTGCCTCTGATAAGCTTTTGGCCGATAATTCATTATGGATCATAGATATGACTAGAGTCGAAGTATTTTTCAATCATCTCTTGTAAGCATTCCGGCCAAAAATAACATATTGCACAATTTGATTCTATACAACTACACGTGGACGAGAAAGTATAATAAGCATTTCAAAAGTTCTCTTACACTATACACAACACTGAGAATATAGACTGTCAAGAAATATAACCTAATAACTGCATAAATTTATTTCCCTCACACCAAGTGATTTGGCAAGTGTAATAATATATCATAAACCAGCCAATAACTCTCAAGTGTCTCCAACGTAGAGACGATACTTAACCCAGCCAAGCACGATTAATAAATTATGCAAGGTATCAGATACTGGCATACAAATAGATCTACACATGTATTACTTCAATTAAATATTAATATATATATAGTGGTCTCAGATATACCTGTGTAACAAATTAGTAAATAGACGGGTAAGTTTGCTAAATGCAATATCGTGTTAATTTTAAAGAACTCGTATTTTTTATTTATTATAAATTTGTTGTTGATATGATTTTCAAAGTTTCAGTGGAAACCTATAGGTTGCATGGAATCTTCAAAGCAACGTACAATGATACCAGAAATTATGTATATCTGATAAAAAAATTACAATAATTTAGTGGTGAAAGTTCATGTATTGTGTACTTTCATTTCACTTAGTGTTTGTTACTAATTGCCATGGAAACTATAGGATTACACTTTTGAATATAACTAGAGCATTCCATTCATGAATTTCTTGTCAAGATGGCCGAAACACAATTTAAACAAGCGGAAATGTTACAAAGTTTATGTTTTCGCATGATGTTGAACAAATGCCATATACGACATTGAATATGCTTAAGCATTATGAACTCCCTGATTCCGAAAGTGAGGCGAAAGTTGGCCAATTCTATTTAAATTTATAATTTTAATACATATGTTAAAATATTACAATTTCATTTTCATAAAATAATATATGTCAATAGATATATATATTATATATATATTTAAACATTAATTTTCACAGTATTGTGAAGATGGAAGTAAAATATATTTTTTAAATAAAATCTTTAAAACAAATTCATTTAAAGTATCATACAATAATCAATTTTCTAATATAGTTAGTTCATTTTCCTTTAATTATATTTGAATATGTTTTGCACAACAAACTTTTATCCAAATATGCTCGAACAAGTATACAATTTGGCAAAAGTATGGGGCAAATATATGACATTAAGCGATACTATCTCCTTATTCAAGCATATACGAATAAAAACGACTTACAAACATATTTCATTTCAAAACCCTATAAGGCTATACAATTTAAAATAGAAATTCTCAATTCTTCAAATGCAGAAAAATTCTCAATTTTTCTCCTAACAGGGAATTCATGAATCACAAAATATTCCTACAAGTCCATTTAAAACATTAGAAATAGCTATGGCATACCACGTTTATCGAAATTTTCATGAAATTTTCCAAAATCCTCGTTGAACGCTCCATTTCTTTAGTTAATAGGTCCCGTAGCGAGATAATGATATGGGTGTCGGTTATGCATGAACCTGTTATCGTACCTGTTCTTCTGGTAAAACTCGTTTCTACCCTGATTCACTTTGTGTCTGTAGTTTTGCGTTCGCCTCTGCTGACCTTTCTCTTGTTGCTTGTCGGTATGCTTGTTTGACTGTTTGTTTGTGCTGTTGTCTTTTTTATCATCGTTCTTCGTTGTCGACGAGGATGTTGCTTCCGAGGTCTTTTCCTGAGTAAAAAAATAAATTGTTAACCAACTTACTACATATAGATTATTAATTTTTATTATTAATGTATTCATGGACTATTCCACTATTAGACAATGACCTCACAAGGGTAGTAGATATTTTTTTCCAATAGAAATGTAATGAACATTGGGCAGATGGGTTAGTGATTGACGAAGCAGCAATTTTGCAACTATAATATTTATAAATAAGTAATAATATTCATATGTAACTTATATAGACAGATATATTTTATTGATTGACACCAAAAACAAAGTTATACAATTATTGATTGTAATATTTATGTACAAATGTCTGTCTTAACGCAAATAGAGTTTCTTCCAGACAACCGTAGGACGGACACAGTGTTAAAAAGATAATTTGATGTAGGCTGATGATACATTATCGTCAGGGTGATAGAAAACAATTATTAATAAACAAAATTTATAGGCAACCGAATAAATAAAAAGATACATAGAGCTTTTTGAACATCGGGACTGAGTTCAGTTGTCTAGCGTCCAGCTGCAACAAATTCCATAACCGAACAGCCTGTACTATGAAACAAGCATATTATATAAAAAATATCAAAAGTAATTTTGCCAGAGTATTCATTTTTTATTTGACTTTTAAAAGACTTCAAATATTGAATACATTACAACGCAAGTAGACTTTAATTACTACCACTTAGGGAATCGCTAGGACAACGTGACAATTGGTCTAAGAATAAACACCTAAGGAGAAACCTATATCCAACAATAAACTACCGTGAACAACTTGATGATGGTGCTTTTAATATTTGGCTTAGATAGATAGATAGACATACGACTAAAACAAAAGGTAGATTTTTGTTTGATGATTAAAAAGACTAGAAACAGAAGAAAATACAACGCAAGTGGTAGTTAGTTACCTCTTTAGTTTCATGCTTGGCCTGTTTGCCATTACTGTTTGTATTCGAAATATGTGTAGACTCTTGGGCTGACTGCTTAGACGATGTCATGGATGAGCTTTGGATTGAGTTGTCGCTCTGTGAATAAATAAATTGAATATTTTTATAACATTTATATGTTGAAGACCCGAATTATGTAATTTACATTTGTTCCGCTAAATTTGTCTCGATGTTAAAGACTACGTTTCTTTTGAGACAATTGGCCACACACGTATCTCTATGGATTCCCTCCTATCTAAGCCCATCCCTCCTGTTGGACAGATACTTCCACGAGAAATCGTTCAACGCCGCCTGACTCGTTTGGGAGTCTTTTAAAGCTAAAAAGACCTTACCTTAGTGGGTTGTGTTGATGTCACCGGTGGGGGTGGGGTGTTTGGTGGTGCTAGAGCGACGGTCAACGTCAAATCGCACCACATAGCGCAACGGGCTCTCCGAGCGCAAACACCCAGCTGTTTCACTGCCTCCGCCAGTTGGAGTATTGCTGAAATATAATAGTACATATCGTTAGTGAGCGGGTGAGACCATGTCATGACGCAAGAGTCAAACAACGGCATATGGTGCATTATATTTATACACGAAAGGGACACTGCTTACCTTAGAGTAAGGATGTGAATAACGCGAGGGGAAAGACGTAATTGGAGGAAAAGGAAATGGAAAGGAGTTAGACCTCTAGATCCCTAATGAGTGTAGGTACCACTAGAGAGACAGTTTGGAGGTTGACCTGCGCGACCTTCAAGTCTATCAATTACTGGCAGGAAGTCGCGCAGGACAGAAATAAATGGTGTTGTTAAAACTTAAATTCATGGCGCAACGGCATACATTTCACTCCACTGTTAATTCATTTTTTTCTCTAATAGATATGTTTGTGCGTCGTTAAGAAAGAGAATTTACATTTTGATTAAATTAATTTTTATTAAAATATATATACAGACTCGTTGGGTATATTAAAAATAATAAGTAATAAGCGCGTGTGCGTGCGTGCTTGTGTGTACGTGCGTGCGTGTGAGCGTGCGTGCATGCGTGTGCGTGCGTTTGCGTGTGTGCGTGCGTGCACGTGTGCATGCGTAGGTGCGTGCGTGTGTGCGTTTTGTGTATAGTGTATGAGCGTATGTACAGTGTATGAGCGTGTGTACATGTCAGAGGCAATAGTATATATTTGAAAATAATTATAAGAATTGTTAAAACGTTTTTTTTTAATGTGGCTTTAGTGGCATGAAATAAATCTAGCGCTTTAAATAGCTTACTGTAGGAATAATGCGTGCGAGAAATAACTGAGTTGTTGAGTTTTTAGCTTTAACTGAGTTTTTGAGATATCATTCATTCATTAATTCATATAAAGAATATTAGATGAGTTTCACTCACGGTCGGGGCGCACGTATCTCGGTCCGTGTGTGTGCGCGTGAGGGGCCAGCTCGCGACGCCTTGCTGCCTGCACCCCCGCCACCGCGTTACGCCACGCGAGCATCGCGCTCTCCACCTCGCTGTGTGGCGCGCTGCAACAATACACATCACATGCATACATACGTAAGCAGAGACCACAGATCTCTATCTGCTACAATCTCGACACACTTATTTTGCTAAATTCACACTCATTACTTAAGGATACGTTTGACCTTGAGCCTTTCTTGGGAACTCTAGTAATTTGTCCTTGTTTTAACTCTGATGTACGGTAGTGAAAATTGGGTTTGGCAGTCATGAAAGTAGACAAAATGAAATGAGAGCGTAAACAATTATGTGTAGGGTAACTTTTTTGACTGATAGAATAAGGAAAGAAGTTACAAGAGAGCAATATGGTGTAAAAGAAGGTGTCGTGACAAAACGTGAGATAGGGAGGGATGCTTAGATGGTTTGGGCACATGGAGAGAACGGAGAAATTGACGTTACGGATGTGGATAGACGGGTCGTAAATTTCTTTCGCCAGTCGTCTTTCAAACCTTTTTTTTATATTTGCATTAAAACGTAATTTTCAACGTAAATTTCTTTTGCCAGTCGTTTTTCAAACCTTTTTTTATATTTGCAATACAAAGTAAATTATATTTGTATGTAAATCTTTTTTTTATATTTGCGTTAAAACTCTACTTTTAAAATCAAACTCACATTTCAGCCAAGTTTTTTACATCCTCCCGCCAAGTGATCGGATCAAACGTAGCAGGGTCTACTCCACTTTCTTTTTCCTTCTCCTTTTCATTTGGTACATTCTCTTGTCCCCGCTTCAGTACTGTTATTTTCGCGTCTTCTTGTTTATTCGGCTTCTTGTTTTGAGCAACACATACACTAGCTCTCAACGTTTCCATCTTGCCCATTAAAGTTAACACCTGCAGGAAGAAATTATTGTAATAATTTATCTAGAACCGAGGTTGCCAAACTTTTGTTTAATCATCGACCCCTATATAATATTTCGATAACTCCCCAAAAAAAAGTAGTTTTCATTGAACTAAAATAAAACTATTAGATACTGTGTTTTTACATTTATTTTATTATTTTAAACATTTATTAAAATAATTTTAGATTGTTATTGTGAGTTTTATGAAAAATATTAGGTCAGGGCAAAAGTATTTTCGTATTTTCAATGTATTATTAGTAATCAAACGTCTTTGGCTGTACTGAGTGTAACTGGCTGGTTTTAATACCATATTAAATGTGACATTCTGAAGATGCAATAAAAAAAAACTAGTTCCCGCCATTTTTCAAGCAAGCAAAATGAACGAATGTGACGAAGAAATTCGGTACATTTTAAAGTTTTATTACAAAAAAAAATTAAAAATGCGACGAACGCCGCGAATAAAATTTGTGCGGTTTACGGACCTAGTGCGGTATCAATAAGAGTAGCATAAATGTGGTTCAAGCGTTTCAAGTCTCAAGGAAATTTTAGTGTGAAAGATGAGGTTCGCTCTGGACGCCCTGTCACAGATAAAATCAGTGCCATCTTTGAGAAAGTGGAGCAAACTATCGATTCTGACCTCTACTGTCAGCAACTGATGAGGTTAAAAAAAGCTATTGAGAAAAACCGGTCGGAGCTGGTGAATAGGAAGGGCGTGGTGTTCCACCATGACAACGGCAGACCGCACTCATCTATAGCCACACAGCAAAAATTGAGAGAGCTTGGCTGGGATGTGTTGATGCATCCTCCGTATAGCCCTGACCTTACTCCATCAGATTTCCACCTGTTTCGGTCATTGCAGAACTCTTTAGAAAACATAAACCTAACCTCAAAAGAACACTGAATACTACCTGTCAGATTTTTTTAATCAAAAATCTCAAAATTTCTACAGGAATGGGATCATGGCACTACCCACAAGATGGCAACAAGTCATCGATCAAAACGGCACATACATATTATAAATAAATAAAAAATTGTACCTAAAAAGCTAAGCTCGCCCTTGTACATCTTCTTTCCTTTTAATTCTTGTATTTCCTGTTTTGTGTACAATAAAGTATTAAATAAAAAATAAAAAAAAATATTTTCCTTTGTATGAACAATACGAAAATACTTTTGCCCCGACCTAATATGTTAATGTTGAAATTTAAATACCTTAATATTTATTAAAAAATAAATGAAAATAATAAGTAAAGTAACAAATGATTTATTGCTTCTTAATCAATGAGATGGGTTTACCCGGTGTTTCTTCTTTATGTATCTTGAAAATTTCAAATGAAGCGCAATAAGCAAATTTAGGGCGCGCCTTAACCGAAGATGATCTGTGACCTAATCTTTTGCGGATAGCAAGCATGTAAATCGAGAATAAGAAATATACGTATACATCGGCGTATTAGAATATCATTAATTAACTATAATATTTTATACCATAGACAAAACTAATTTTGTATGTACTGTGGCGCCATCTGTTGACAGATTGTGTGAGAATAATGTAGGTTTATATAAAATAATTATAAAAATTGTAATTTGTGTAAAATAAATTATTTAAAATTATCTAAAATTCATATAAATATGTATTTTGAATATTAAATTAAAATTTAAATATTAAAAATTATTTCGCAGTAATTTTATTTATTTAGTTAAAAAGATATTGTTGCTATGCTGAAGCAAATTGTGTGTTTTGCTGCAGAGGGATATAAATTAATCTATCTACCTTGGTGTGTTCCCTCAGCATGTCAACAGTCAGCCTGTCGACTCGCGTTGGACAAGGGGGTAACCTCGGCACCGGAATGGAGTTTGACGAGGAGACGGCCCGGCCCGGGTAGGCCAAAGCCAATCGGGCCTCGGTGCGTTTCCTCTCACGTTCCAACTGACGCCATTGCTCGTAGCAGGCGTCGAGTCTAGCGTGCAAAATGCCCGAAGATGTTGCTGCCCCACTGAAAGGAAGGTAGTAGAAACGCTCAGCTGATATTTACCCCAGAATCAGAAATCATTTTTTAATGGAATAGGGAGGCAAACGAGCAAGTGTATGACCTGATGGAAAAGAATCAACGCCGCCTATCACATCACATCATCAGCCTGCGGCAGTCCACTGTTGGACATAGGCTACACGAATCCAGTTTCTGCCAGCCGCCCTGCGCAGATCGTCGCACCATCTAGCCGGGGGGCGTCCCACACTACGTTTACCGACACGCGGTCTCCACTCCAGCACTCGTCTGCTCCAACGATTCTCGGATCTCCGACAGACGTGACCAGCCCATTGCCACTTAAGTTTGCTAATTCGAAAGGCTATGTAACGCCGCCTATAGATATCACAATTTCCTTGCTTCATTCACACTTATCACTGCCTTCATACAAGCTCGCCGGTTAAGGGCGGACTCTTGACCTAGCTTTAAGTTTAGCAATTTGGTCAAGGTATGTTCTCATATCTCATACTATGATAAAATGTTAATGTGTTGGCTAAATATTTCTACAAAGCTATGATTAAAATATAACCTTACCGCATATTCCTCATGGCGTAAAACGGCGCCAACAGAGGCAGATCTAGTATTGGCGATGGCAACACTGGCGGTGGGATTGGAGGGCTCGGGCCAAGTAACGCGCCCAAACCTGGGAAATAAATAAATAAAACTTAATGCTTATCATCAAAAATATCATAGCTTCTTTTGTTAGTCGTTGTAATGGCGCCATCTATTAGTTGTATTGCGATTTAAAATAACGGAAAAGAAAAAAAATTGTTTTGATTACGTTTCCATACAATTTATTGAAAATTCCGTATCACCACAATTTTTACGACCGCCCAAATTTAATTTACGACCTATTCTCAGACCTAGAAAATATAGAAAAAAAAAGGACATAAAAATCGGTCAAGCCGTTTCGGAGGAGTTCTATAACAAACACTACGGATAAGAGATTTTTATATATTAGATGCAACAAATTACATGCTTGATTTAATACGGTGCGTGAATTCTACCACACGAAACGGGGATATTTAGCATTTTCTCGTCATCACTTATTTCATAGAGGAAACATCATAGAGGAAATTTAAAGAACTAAGAACAAAGACCAAAACGAAAATTTATAGATCATTAATATGAAGAAGCAAAAGTTTTTAAGCTTTGTACTGAGAAAATTAGATATGACTTCATCGACAGGTGCTGAGCACTTTTATGAATGATGACATTTACGATGTTTTTTGTTATAAAATTAAGAAACATATTATTGCTTACCAAGATTAAAAGGAGGTGTTTCATGCAAGTAAGAGACATCAACGTTCAACTGGTTCGGTGGGGGGCGATTTCTCATCAGCAAACCCATCTGTCTAGCTAACTCCTGATTCTGCCTCATTAAAGCCTGTTGTGCATTGTCCCTTCCCATTCCGTTGTCGAAATTCGTTCGTTGCTCCATACTCCCGTTGCCTTGGAAATTATCCCGCGGCAACATTTGGTTCATGTCGCGCCTTTGCATAAAATCGTTCTGCGGGTTCGGGAACCCATTCGGTTTGTAGTTCATCGAATTCGGAGCCGAAACTGGCGTTTGATTCGAGAAATCGAAACTCTGACCCATCGCATTTCTATCTGCCATCATATCGTTTAAGTAGTAACTGCCGTCTCCATTGAATGTTTTGTTCGGTTGATAGTTTCTGTTGTAGAACAACTTATTTCTATCTTCGTGCATTTTAAATTCGTCGTTTTGATAATGGCCGTTCATGTCCAACGGCATTTTGAACTCGTTGCTCGGCACAATATCATCTCTAGGTCTATCAACTGATATGTTCAGTTGGTTTAAGTAAGCGAGTAAATCGGTCGAATCCTGATTTTGCTCCTTCATGAACGTATTGTCGAATTTGTTTGGGAATCTTTGTGTGTTGTTGAACTGGTTGTCATAACCCGAATTGTAGTTCATGTCTAAATTGAGACTGTTGGGTCTATTGAAGGAGTTTGAGGAGAACATATTGGTTTCCGGTAAGGAATTTCTTTGGCTAGTATCAAAGAAGTCGTAGAATTTGTCATTGTATTTATTTGGACTCGTGAATTGAGCTCCACCTATCTCTTGTGCCGCTAATCTTAGCAAATTCAACTGTTCAGGAGTTACTGTCTCTGTACTCGTATCTGTCACTGCATCCAAACCTATTAAACTGTTCACATCGTTATCAGGGTAATTGACGAATCCATTGGGGCTCCCAAAATCGTTTTGCAGGTTGAAATTGAAACCGTTTTGATCGTTTTGTGAGTAGTTGTAGAAGCTATTGTTTGGGAAAGTGTTAAACGAAATCGGTGGTATGAATGTGTTGTTTCCAGAATCATTTTTGGGATATTGGTTGATGGATGAGATTCCGCTCAATGTTTTTTCCGGTGTTTGAACAGAGCTGCAATAAAGAGATAGTTTTTAAATGAGGCAACTGTTACAAACTACTAATTAATAATAAATAAATAAATAAAAATGTATTTTTTGCCGAAAATCATACAAATTGAACTATATAACTAACAATCAAAAATTACAATTTTTCAGCAACAGGAAATGAGTCAGCAATATGCTGTCTGATACTAAAGTCTCAGAGAGCGCTGGTTTTCAGCCATTCCTTACTCCTCAAGATGGAGATGATGGCCATATTGTCGCTTTAATGAACAACGATAAAAAAGGAACTATAATTTAATTTAAATTCAAAATTAATTAAGTATTAAATTATATTAGCAACGTATAGTAAATTAATCTAACAACGATTGAAGAAATCCTTAAACTTTATGACGTTAACTATACTAAAAAGTATAGTTTAAGCGATATTTTACACGAATATTTTATTTATTAAAGTAATTTTTGTCTCTCGATATTAAAACTTACAGTTAAGAATCTTTTCACGGCGAAAAGTATATAACGGAATCCAAACTAAAAATTCAATCAATTACACAACAAAAATAAGGAAAATTTAGTTTTAGAATTGACTTTAAAAAAAGTCAATTCTAAAACGTAAAAATAAATTTCCAATAACCCTTGAGGAAATACTTTATAAATACTTGTAAAGCTTCGATATAACCGGCTTACTTGTATTAATTTTTTTAGCAACGAGTCTGGAGCATGAACTTTTCTACTCGATCGCATTGTATTCACTTTGTAGGTTTCCACGAGCGAATTTCTCCAGAGATCCTTCGTTACGCAAAGGTATATAATTTGTTTACCTACCGTGTAATTTTCTAGTTTGATGAAACTATTATATACAGAAGATATGGTCAAACAGCCCTAGTGACTTATTAAGAGATTTTAAGGTACAATACATTAATTTTGGTCTTTCTATTTACATCGTTAATAGCCTTCGTCAGTTCATATGTAGATAGATAAAAGTACCGACAATCGTTGTAGTATACGAATACTAGAGTTCACGTCTACATAAACGTAATAGTTTTTCCTGAAATTTCATTCTATGCACTACAACTCTATGAAACCAGCTACCTTCAGAGGTATATCTGAGCCGATATGACAATGGAATCTTTAAAAAAACAAGCGTACTCATATCTTAAAGGCCGGCAACGTATTTCTTATGCCTATGATGTTGTCATGTCTATGGGCTGCATCCCTATCCCAAAAAAGCTATAATAGTGTGAAACGCCCCTCGGCTAAATGGAACGATTGGTGAAAACTGAATGTATGAAGCTGAAAATAGCCGATCTTGAGTCTGAATCGTTGCTTGTTAGGGAGACCTATGCCCAGCACTTTACCGCCGTAAGCTGTGGATGAGAACTGATGAATAAAGTTTTCTTCCACCACATCTTAATGTCTCAAGCGTCAAACATTTTTATATTAGAGCAGGCACACGAGTATGCAGGGTACCTGATAGTAAGCAAAAACAGATATGTTGCCAACTGAATACTCCAATGTCGTATTTTTTCGGAACACCACCTCAGCATGAGGTGCTTTTATTCAAAAAGCGAGACTCTGACGACCATTGGTTGCCTCTGCAGGTATTAATCCTCCTACCAAATATGAGCAAAGTCCCCTAATTGGAAGAGACCTATGTCCACCAGTGACTATAGGCCATCAATGATTGATGGTATTTAATGAAATTGAAATATTAAAACCTTTGTATTAATATTTCATTTGTATAATTGATAATATCAGGGAGTGGACTGGGATAGCGAATACTCCAGAACTGCTACATCTCGGGAAGGAGGAGGAAAGTTGTGCTGAATTGGGTTTTGATTATTAAATATATATCTGAGCTCCAAAATAAGTTCTATGCTTACGATTTAAGATAGAGGGCTCGAATCTTCATGAGGGCCACTAAACTATTGATGGGAACTACAAATTTCTTCCTAGCACAAATACCATTAGGTGAAATCATTAACCAAAATTCTAGTAAGACATGTCATAAATAGTTTCTGTCTTGTACAATAGGTCAACAACCAAGTATTGAAATTTTATTCCAAAACACTACATCACATAGAGTTTGTATGACTTAGCATAAATTTATTTGAAAGGTCAGACATATCATATGAAATGCTTGTACACGAACAGTGTTATACATATAATTTGCATTTTCTATATATTGGTTTAGGCAATAAATTCTATAAAAAATATTTTTTATAAGTCAACTTGATTTAGTAGTAAGCTTGTATGCACAAAAAGTAATTCTTCTCCTTTTTCTTTGATAGCAATTACTTATAACTATTACGCCAGTGTCAAGTAAATTAATAAGTATCTTGAAATTTAAATTCAGCTTGTCAAGACAAGTATGTAACTATACAATGGCTATCTATTTGTTTATATATTAAGTAATAAAGAATATTTTTGTTATAGCATTATTAAAATTCAAGAAAGAATATTTTTTTCACAGGAATGATAGTAGAAGCTTTTTTGTTAGCATCATGGTATGTTTGTCAAATAAAATATAAATTTTTCATGTTGAAGAAATAAATACTAGTAAGAATTTTTACTTAATATGAATTAATATCATGTTTTAACACAAACTTCCATTGCTATATGCAACAGAATTTGCTTCATAGACATTTTATTCTGTAAACACTCACATAATGCATTTTGCGTCATCAACATATTTCTGTTAAGGTGGCAGATATGTCATGACATTAAACTGACTCATTAAAATATATCACTAGAAGGTATCTAAAATGATATTTTGAGAATACAAGACACAAAAGAGATCTAAAATGAAATTATGCTGTTATTGAACAATAACAACATTGGAGTATTAAAGAGGCCAGCAACATATTTTAGGGTTATTTTAGCATTGCAAATTTCTATGGCCAGCAGTGATTACTTAACATCAGGTGACATGCATGCTAGTTTCCCTGCTCCGCTATTAGGAATAAACCTATGTATATAACACAGATCAAATAAATATTTTATAAACGAACTTACCCATTTCCTTCTGTTGGTCCGGTCTCATCAAGAATTTTTGTGATGAGATCACGGACCATTGAGTTCTCCTCCATAATACGCTCCGACTAAAAATAAAATTAAATTTTAATGCAAAAGACAAAAAAGTGAACTTGTGATGGCACTATTTTTTACCAACATTTCTAATGTCATATGTGTCTTAAACAAATAAAGAAATTATGGAGTTAGGGTTTACTTTGTGGAAATCTATTATAAAGATAAAAAGACAAACACATTTTACTAACCAATTTCTCAGTACATTTTCTCTATGTGGTTGTTGATCTTAGCAAAGTAAGTTTTATTATTTATCTTTATATCTTAAACAAATCTTATAACTGGAGAGTTATTCAATCCTGTATATATTCTATTGACAAGTAAACTATGTCCTTTTTTACTGAAATATATGTGCATGTGACACTTCTTCTGAACATAGGTCCTCTTCAAGATGTACCAGCTAACCCAATCTTTGGCTACATACATCCAGTTTCTGCCTAATAATTGCTTCAGGCTGACCAAAATAGCTCTAGCACTTGTCTACTCAAATGTTTATAGATTCCTTGACAAATGTGACCATTTCATAGTCACTTTAGTGTACTAGTTCTAAATATATATACAGTATATAATGTTTTCTAACTTTAAAAGATTAGGATAAATTCTCCGAACTTGAATAAGGGACAGTCCCATAATGTTCTGTTTAGTCATCAAATGTATTATATTTAAATTTATACACAAATAATATTTCTACCATATAAGTTATCAGTCAGTATATTTAAACAAGGACTATCCCTTTTTGTATGCTTAAATGTAGTAAAATCACCATCTCCCAAAGTATTGCTGGATATATATTATCTCTGTTAGAAATGAGTTATTAATTATCAACATACTGAGAGGCAGATGAATGACAATAGCCAAATATCTCGATTCAAATTCCAACATTAGTTTTATATTATGTCTATACACCTAGGGATATAATCACCAAACTTAGCTGGTGAATTGGGAAGAGAGATTGGTTTTTGTTATTCATGTAGAGGATACTATCCATCCTCTAATATTTACTCATCAGTCACCTCATAAGCATCCATGTAATAAAATGGATAAGGTGTATTCAAAGCTGAGAATATCACAAGATAAACTCACTTATACTTCACACAACAATCATAATATGATGTAAATAGGACATGTAGACATATCCTTGTTTATTTATATTTAATAAATTATTTGTGTATATTCTAAAAACATACAAATAAATGATCTAAGTAAAATAAAAAATGCAGTAAATGAGAACACAAGTTTTTGTAGAATAAAGATATTTTTTTAGTATAATATACAAAAAAAATCTTATATACTATTATATTTTTAACTAGTAATATTATATTTATAACAATAATAGTAGTAGTACAGAAACATATAATACAATAATATCAATATTTGACTCTATTACCAAAGCGAAAATGTAAACAATTTATTTTAAACAGGAAAAAAAGGCACACTAAGCACCACATACATAACTTTTAACCTAATATAGCAAATATACAACTAGCAAGTGGAAATGATTTTGTTTTTCATTTACTGCAACGATGAAGGACATTCAAATATGCAAAAGTTCACAGAGAAAGTGGGTACAACCCTACATAACTGCGTACATTACCAATCTACATCCGTAAACCAAATAACATAGTGTTAATATACTTTATATCGAAAACAACATTTGTAACCATAACTGTTACTGATGTCGTACATTTTGTGCATACCTGCTGTTTTGTTCTGTACAGAACAAACTACAAAATTCTAAAAATATTGTATGTAGTCTTCCGATGTCATCATTCGCCTCCGCGAAAAAACCTAGATGTGTTACCAAATGTCACCGCTCCTGCAGCCGCTGTACCAAAACGTAGCACTAAATATGTTCACATAAGATCACAACATGCACTTTTTGCAAATATTTACGACGTTTTTCCGGATTTTGGGGTCAGACTGACAACTAGCTTCTATATTTCCATATACCCTTAAGATAACGCACTTTCGAACAACACTTCGCCACTCACCTGATCAGGTTCATTTTCGACTGCTTTAAACGCGTTACTTATGTGACATAAATCACTGAAGGCCATTTAAAATTAAAAATTATTCCTTGCCACGATACAGAGCTACGCTAAGCCATTTTTTCATTGACCTACATGTGTATAAATCGTGCTATAGTTCTAGCACTAGTGTTGCCGTCGTGCGAATAAATGAGAGTTATAAAGAAGCTACAATATATAGAAAACGTATTGTTTTAACTTACATTAATACAAATTTCTAATCCGTTGTTAAACAATTTCAATTTATATTATCACTATATTGTAGGACTATCTTACTCTAACTCTTTCTTATATATATAGGTATCAAATTTTTACTTTCCCGCCCTTTTAAATAACTTTTTAATATATTTTTTAAAGAAGATTAGCAATGGACTATGGATGGAAGAAAATTATTTATTACTGGAATAATTGTTAATAACTCCAACTAAGTGACTAGTTCTAAGGTTAACAGTCTATGATACCATCGAAACCACAATCTTAAATCTTAAGAATAATATCTAAGCAATTGGGATATTGCTGATTTACACGCAGTTTCTTTAATTTAATAATTCTAATTTTAAGGACTTTTTGTTTCAGAAAATAAATAAAATAAGTAAACAATATTCCGAAATTAATGAAACTCAAAATTATAATCGTTATGAAAATTCCTTGTCAAATCATTTAAATTATTTTTTCTTATCTTAGTATATGGAAAAAATAATTTAAATGCAAGTGGAGAACGAAAGCGAATGAGATGATGAACTATACGGAAAACTATATGGAACAAAGCATAAACAGTAAAATAATGAAGTGAATATTCGTTTTTCGCCACACATCTTTGAGCAGCGTATGTCAGACGCTTCTCAAAGATGTGTGGCATTAAATATTGTTTTATTTCTTACACAAAAATATGTTCAATATGAATAATATGATTATATAAGAAGTAATTTAAATAAATTTCAAAAGAATTTAAGCCAAGGAAACGATTCATATCCATCCCAGTGCTGGACACGGGACCTGCCCATTATACACGATATGCAGAATTGTAATTGAACTTACAATTTCCCGCGCTGTGTGTGAATAAACTAAATATCATTCTGTGGTGATGTTTACTTCCATATATATTAGAAATAAATTGGTGATTATTTATGACAATTGCTATAATTCACAAAGACATGATATGAGATAATCAAATGTTAAAATGTTTATTTATGATTTTTAAAGTATTTGAAAATTATGTAAAAATTAATGTGTTTTACGTTTCACATACAAACATTATTATTTTTACATACTGAACTAGTAATCAGATCACTCGCTATTAGATCGAATTAACGATATATTGGATGGCTCATTATTACTTCGAACATTGTTTGTTCAAAGATAAAGCTCATAAATAAAAATAAAAGATGAATTCGTTACATATCAAACATTTTCTACTCATTTAGTAATTATTTTATGTCAATCTGTGAAAACTACTAAATCAATACTTCGGGGAATTTTTAAAACGAAATTCAAATTCTAATATTAAGTTTTCAAACACATGTAAAACAAAATTACGCACTTATGTATGCAAGATTATATTGTTGACAAGATTTATTTGTTTAATGGAAAAACACTAACAAATACTTCTAGTAAAATATGAAATTGCGGGCCATCTATTAACCCACGTTTGTATTCGAATAAATAGAGCTAGCAATTCGTATTTTAAACATTTTGCTTGAGCGCCATCTCTGATAAACAAATTTTAGTCACAAGATGGCATTATCAATTAATAAAGTTAGAACCATTTACAGTTGAGATGCTGACAATAATTTGAATGTTACAAAGAGTTTTAACAAAAAACTTATATTAAATCGTAAAGTTACTATTTAATATTTATTAATTATTATTTTAATATTTCTATATAATATATATTCAACTATTATTTTTCATTATGTACACTGTTATTATTACTTAATTACTGAAACTACCTAAAATTGTTATGATCAATATGCCATATATTTCTTAATTTATACATCTTGTCCTTCTATTGTGAACCAAACAATTTAAAAAATGCACCCGTCTCAAAGGTTCTGTAATTTATAGTTTAATCAAATTTCAAAAAGAATAAATGTATACAAACCGTTTAAGGGTGTTCACATATTAAATAGTAAATATTCAATAACAATTACTATTACAGCTCATTAAACACGAATCGCGCACACAATTGTGACAATATTGTTTTATTACAAAAATTTAAAATAAAATTTTATGTCTTTAAACTTATCATACCTATTGTATATTCAGGATGAAGAAAAACATTTTGGTTATTCTTTATTTATCTTTCCAAACAAGGTAGATGATTATTCTCATAACGATCATAGTCCTATGTACTTTTCAAATATTTTTTTTAGTTATTTTAAATTTTTTTCTTTGTTGATTTTGAATTTTGGATTTAACAATTTGTTTATAATCAGTGTATGAATGATCAAATTCTGCAGAGAAAGCAACACCCATGGAAACTATTATACAAAAGAAAACTTTTTGAGAAATGAGAGGCTTTTTTGTAACCTTAAAATTCTAAAAAAAAATAAGATTAAGACTGCGGAGGATGCAGGTAGAAAAAAAATTTTTGCAAATAAATGCGATCGTGTATCATAAACTACGGAACTGACGGGTCTCCTAGTATAATGGTGATGACAATTTTGCAAATTAATCAGTTAACGGTGTAGCGAATACGAAATTACATGAGCGTAAGTAAATTCCGCACGAGGTCCCTTTGTCGCATTGTTTCATGCGTGCAATTGTATCAGTGCATATCCATGCACATTCACTTTGGCAAGGCTTTGGTCATCGTATTGTAATGGAACTAGGTATATCTACGAGTAATTATAGATATCCATGCAGTTTTATCTAAAGTTTTCTGCACTAAGCCTTTTTACGGATTATGAATCAATTATGAAAAAATCTCGGCATAGTTTGCCTTGCTTCCTCCACACTCATCACTCTCCTCATGCAAGTCCATCGGTTAAGGTTAAGAATACTTTTGACCTGGCCTTTCTTAAAAACATCAGTAATTTGATCAAAGTATGTTTTCCGTGGTCCGCCCCTACCGATCCTTCCATCCACATTCGCAACCTAAATTTCTTTTGCCAGTTGTCTATCATCCTTTCATTTAAAGTTTATTATTTTAATATATTTAATAACTGTACAGGCCTCTATCAAGGCGAGTCAACTAAACATTCATAGGCTACACGGGACACTAACACTGTGCCTATCACTTTATCTAGTCGTGAGGCGTTACACACTACGTCTACTAACATGCGATCTTCATTCCAGCACTCGTCTACTCTAATATTTATCGCCTCTCCGACAAACGTGATCAGCCCATTGCGCCTCAGGGTCTATATCCACTAATAGACTGCGGCAGATTGATGATAAATGAAATCTTCACCTTCATATTTGTCTAAAAATCTTATTACGATATCATAAAGAAAAAAACTGTTATGTAACTCTAAGGCTACGATTTAAATTCATATTTAAAAACGGTTGTACCTAAACGTCTATCTTGCGTGATAAATTAATTTACGTGGACAATAACAAACGGAGACGTCAACGGCAATTATTTTAATCTTCACCATTCGGCGGAGACAAATTGGATAATGGACTCAGCAGGTGGCGCCCCCACGGGCGGCCGGCGAGCGTCGCGAACAGATGACGTTTGGGCTGTCATAGCGGGAACGCGCTCTGACAGCTAGTTTTAGCGGCAAAATGTTTACGTGGAAATGGCGAATGCAATAATTTGATAATGCGTGAAATTATTATAATAATTTTAATTTAAATATTTTGCAAATTATTGTTTTAAATTTACATTTTAGCAAACATAAATGAGTTCTAGAGTATTAATCCTTAACCCCCATGCTTGTGCAAGAAAAGGAATGGCGAATTGGAATAAAATCATTTTTAGAAATAAAAAAAAACAAATAATATGCTCTAAACACTTATCAACGTAGGTGAAAAGTTTAATAAGAATGTTTTTAATACGAATTTATTGCCCCAGTGGCGAAGTTACCGCTTTCGGAGTCATAGTTGTGGGCTCAATTCCTACATCGGGATAAAATATATATGTAGGATGTAGGGCCTACAGATATTTATTATTCTTATTCCGAATCTGAATGCTGCGCCAACCTGAGACAAGCGTGGTGGGTTAATGTCTATTCTTCCTGAAATGGGAAGACTACGTGCCTAGCAGTGCATCATGGAGTATGGCGTAATAATTTGAGTAAAAAAAATACTGAAGAAGAAACAAGCTGCGTACAGATTTTTTGGTATAAATAGGCAGTTCGCCTTAGATTTATTTCTAAGTACTGTTTTACTTTAGTAGTTAATGCTTGATTGTTGGCGTACCTACTAACCTTTGACATATGAAATGCTAATTTCTTATGTCGAAGATGAAGGAAACTTAATTTGAATTGAACTGGTAGACCTAACTCTCCTCTATTTTTAAACATATCCTCGGAACTATTTATCTAGTAATATTTTTGCTTGTGTAAAAAAAAGTTATAAAGAAATAATAATACATATTTATATTGAAACTCAACCACTATAAATGTGCATAGCATTCTCCTATTTATGAAAATGTATGAAGTTAAGTTAAGGTATTAAATTTATTAGTTCAATAATGTTCCAGTACATATAATAAATGATACATACCATTAAAATAAACGATATCATCATTGATTAATATCACAAAACGATTTTAGTTACATACTTATGTAGGAGCAGCTATTTTGCACCCAGATAGTTTTCCGTAATATTATGTATTATACAATAATTTTCTAGGTGGAAATCTCTTGGGGACTCTAAGGGATATATTGCACAGATTTGAGGTAATCTGTTATGAATTTAAATATTTTAAGTACACACTATATGTGCACTTTTTTATTTTATTTGAATTTATTAAGGCTTTTGTTTTCACGACCCGTAATGTCCAGCTGCTGGGTAAGGGCCTTCTCATTTCTGGAGCAATGGACATTAATTAAATACGCTTATCCAAGGCGAATTTGCGAGCTAACCTAATTCGAAATAAATACATACTTGTAAACCATACAATTTAAATAAGTCAAAAATACTTGTAAACCATACATAAAAGTTAATTAAGTCATCATTAAGTTTTACCTACTAAGTATAAAAATCTTTTTTACAAATGTTCATCTTTTTAGATATTTTATCAGACAACTTCTGCAATTATTAAATAAATTAATAATGTTATAAATGAGAAGTTTAACACATTTCAAAAGTCGTGCTTTTATTCATTTACTCTAATGAAATTAATTCAATTGACTCCCAAAAATAACTGTATATTGTAAACAAGAACCAAAAATTGCGCGCAACGGAATGTAAAAAAAAAACAAAAGAAATTTCAAATAAAGAAATCAATGGCAATTGAATCAAGAATTCGCTGGCTTCAAGAACGAGCGAGAAAGCAATATCAAAAAACTCTAATGTTAAAAAGGGTCAAATATAGAGTTAATCCTATTGGCTTATACCGGGCGACGTTTGCCAGGATTGGTCGCTTTGCTTTATTGAACTGTCACTGAAGACCGCGGTTTAGGGGCGAGCGGTAATTCGGGGGCAAATGGGGGTGAATCAGTTGGGGAAGGTTCGAGGTTGGGGGTAGGGGGAAGCCGTTTCACAGAACGGAGTTTGGCGATTGACTTGTGGGTAGTTTTTGGGGTTCCATTTGAAATATCAGCGCTCCATTTTCCATTCCATTTTAAATAATATAATTTATTATTTTTAATACATTTATAATAAACTTATTGTATGAGTTTAGACCGTGTATTGGTACTTTACTGAAAAAAATAATCAAAGTCAGAGAGGTTTCTAGGGTATTTGTTATTTTTTATGGGAAAGTCTGGTGGGGTCTCCGGAAGTCAACCGCTCACCGGACGAAGCGCAGTAGCTAAGCTACCACTCAGACGCCGGTTTTATGCGGAAGTGTAATCCTTCCCCGGGCGAGCCGGCCCGTTCATGCTACAGACAATTAATATACCAAAGGACTCGTCTGCAGCGTGGCTCTACCGCTTCACTAAATATTACCTTTTGGATTCTTTTTGTCTAAAATATTGAAATATGTTAAACTAAATAAAGAAAATACGTGACACCAAGGTTGTATACAGTTGTACCTAAAAGTTTGAATGTGTTTTATATATATCATTTTTTTGTGTGATTTCTCTTTGTCTCTATTTTTATAGACTATTGAAAATAGTTTTTTTTTTGAAATTCTAAATATATATTTCACTGTCAGACCGGTTTTAATTGTAACGTACGTAAGTTTATTGCCTACAAAAAGCATGTTTTAGATTATGTATGGAACAATATATCATTATAATCCCATGGTACGCATTTGTCGACTATACAATAACTATATTTATTGACCACGGTACAGAAACGTTCGATATTTTCAATATCAAAATACACCAATTAAAGCGATCGCTCCGTGATATCATGCAGTGATGGCAGCCGATAGATCACAAAATTATTGTTATCCTTCTTTATTTTATATTTTTTATTTAATTTTATCTGTTCAATTTTACACTATTTCATTATTACAAAATAAAGTTATAGTCCGGGCGTTGTTAAGTTTATATTATATAGTACTTTAAGACTGTAACATTATTTTATGCCTATTAAATATATTTTTTAATTATTCATAAATAAAAATTAATATAAAAATATTTTCTCAATACCATAAAGTTGCAATAATAAGATATATAAGATATATAAGATATCTGTAGAATTTGTTTTTCCGGTTTTTTTCTCCTAAATAGGAACTTCGTCATCGGCATTAAAACTAAACTTCTTAGTTTAAAGAAACATAATTTGTATTTAATTCGATAAGAAGAAATTAAAAAAATATATTAACTTCAATTAAACATTTTATATACATTGATAATTAATTACACATTGATGTAGGTTAGTATGTCTGTATTATTGATTTATTACAAAAAAATTTAGATAGGTACCTACCTAGTCAAAGTTCAGTGACGAAAAACAACGAAGACACTGTAAAAGACACACGTCAAGATTTTTTATTGCATATTCGGAAAAAATACTCAGTCTGAATCTCAAAGCTTTACGATCAGTTGAAAATTTTATATAGTGTTGTAACTGACTGTTTTGAGTGATCAGATCTCTGGTAATAAGTTTTCATTTTGCGGTTTACTAGTTTTTCGCGTTGACTATGCTAAAAGTTTACAAAATGAAACATTTGCATTCATAAAATTATCAGGCGTTACATTTATAATAATATATTTTAAAACTAAACATTGAAGTGTTAATACAATGTGCCTGCCGTACTGCTTACGGCGATCTTTAGGGGGTTTTTTATCTTCGATGTAATTGAAATTCTTCCAAGTCAAATAACTTTATTTTTCTATTCATTGTAAATTTACATCTTATTCATACTTTATTCACACTTTTCACTTTACATTTTATATCAATAATGTAATATATATAATATAATTTCAATGTGTTGTGCGGGAACTGTGACATGTCTATCAAAAGACGTCAGTCGAACAAATAATTCTTTTCTTTTAATATAAAACAATGTATTTCTTATTTATTTTAAATTACGAATTTAAAAAGAAATAATATAATATAAAACATTTTATTACATATGTATATTTCAAGGCAAGCACCATAAAATGCCTTAAAAAGTTACAAATGTCATTGAGTCGGCCAAAATTTTTGATTGGTCAATGTACGCGCGGGAAAATTGTTGACTTTTCCTCTCTGACGGCACTTTTCGCGTACGATAACACTTCGCCACGCCCTTTGCATTCCTCGCCTGTTCTTATTGGGCGCGATATCAAATGTCACCGTGGAAATAGGCATTTATAAAGGTAGTGGGAAGAACCATTGAATCAGTGTCTCAACATTTCGTTTCTTTGATGATAATTAGTGACACTTGACACTGGCATAATAGTTATATTATGCCAGTGTCAAGTGAATTACATTAATATCAAATCTTTTGAACTGTCTACTCAGCTAGCCACGTTACGTCTTGATAAAATGGTGGCTATTCTACCAAAACCTTTTTCAGTCAATTTAAAAAGTCACGATATACTCATTTATTTCATATCACATCACTTATACGTTGTAATCAAACTATATTATATAATACGCCAACACAATTAAACAATATAACTGATAATAATATAAGATTATAAAAATAAAATGAAAACACAACGTCACTGATATAAGTTGGCGGAAAAAGTTCGACTCTGCTTTTGTATAGATAATATATACATATTTTTTTTATCCAAGGTCATTATGACATCAAAAAAGAATATCGTTTGTCTAATTATCACAATTCGTAAGTCCAAATGAGTAAATTTTACAAAATCAAAAAGAAAATGATTTTCTTGTATAATTTCAGAAATTTTTATTAAACTTTTCTAGCTTTAGGTAATAAATTAGATATCCGTTAGCTAGCAAAAGTGAGAAGTGAGAAAAAATATCATTTTTTTGTTGTTACGAATCCTGCTAATAAGGCCGACGATATAGATGTATATTTTTACTTGTGTCATAATTTATGAAAATGAAATAACTTAATTTTTTTTATTTTATTAGTAGTTTTAAACATTCAAGTACTTAATACTTAGGTAATGTTATACAAATCTTCATCATTAAAGCCTCAAATTTTTAAAATTAAATTAAATGAACTTAAGTAGGTACTTATTTACGTTTTAGATTTAACTGTGTGGTTTCAGGCATTTTTCACCGTGGACACCTTGCCCAGTGTTAACCAACTTGCCTAGTGTGGTGACTATGGTCACACCACTCATGAACCACACCAGTAAGCGTGTAATCCGATGAAAATCAATCAACACCGTATCAATAGAAGCGTTGTAAAGTAAAATATGTAAACGACATTCATTTAATTTGACTTATACGCTACGCAAACCCTGGATAACGTATAACCATTTAATTTGGTTTCGTAAAATCTACGACGTCATTATTCTAAATGGAGAGCCGGCGCAGAGCCGTAATGCCACAAATTAAAGCTTAAAACGGACGCTTAACAGCTGACCCAAAATCGAAGCCTCCCCCTGCCTGTGGGCTCGTGTCTACCTCTTCCATGTTGGGCCAACTACGCCAAATGCCATTAAGCACAAATATAGCCAACGTGGTATCAAGTTGGCCGTTATAAAGTATGTTCTTTTTTCGTATAAAAACAGTACGTGGATAAATTTTAAGTTAAAAGAAACAACGTTTGTTTCACATCTTCTTATAATATGAAATTTAAAAAAATATATCATCATCATCATCAACAGCCTGCGGCAGTCCACAGCTGGACATAGGCCTCCCCCATGAAGCGCCACCTAGCCCGATCTTCGGCTTCACGCCGAAAAAAAATATAAAAGAAATAAAATAAGGTAAAAAAATATATACTTATTGTATCCATAAAAATAAGGTAGTGTTAAAATTGGTCTGAACAGATCGAACATCTGATTTAAATGAAAATAATCAATTACCTATTGAAAGCTAAAGAGATCAATGACCTTTTAAAACTGTTACGGGTTGATGAACTGTACTATGCTAGTTCTGCCACTGGTATATGCTTTTTATATTTGTGTGGAACATTTTCACTAAATTTCTATAAAAAAAAATGTTCAATACGATGTTATGCAAAATAAAATGCATTTGGCTTTTGGAAAAAACTACAAGCGGGTTTTGTTTTTTTTTTCAATGGACAAGGACATCTATATATTGTTAAACAACTTATAGTTTGGTAACCAAAGTAGTGTTGGTTTGTATTTGTGAACGTTTGACCAACGTTTGGAGGTAGCGTCAGATGCGAAACGCGACGGGGCGGAGTCGCCACGCCTTCGGTACTGTACTCATGGCAAAGCGAAGCTGAGTCAAAAGTGGTCCGACCGCGTCGTGACGTGCCCGCTACACGCGGATTTCCGTGCGGAACAGTAGACCGTCGAGTGACGTCGATTTTTTAATTATCTGTCAAATTTTGGGGGGAATCTCGACTAGGTATTCAATGGCGAAACGACTTATTCTTTTCGAGTTACTAACTTGATATATAATCTGTTATAATTAAAAAAATAACTGTCAATTATCAGAGAGAATATGACAAAAATAAAAAGAATAATAATATGTTTTTAGTTTTGTATTTCTAGTTAATATATAAGAGACTATGATAAATTCTTTAGCTATATTTTAATAAATTCAAAGTAATTATTTTAATTAACTTTTCCTTAAATAAAAACTAGATATTTAACACTAAAGAGCGTTGATTGCTTTCCATTAGGCAACACGCTGACCATCTAAATCCATACAGAAAGCAACAATTTATTTTAAAAAATACTTGTATAAAAATACATAATCTAAATAAGTGAAAATCTTTATTTTGTTAAGTTCTATTCACATTTGTTTACTATTTATATTTTAAGAAATGCAGTGATTATTTTAAAACTCAAGTGTTGTCAGTGTAAAATCTAATAAAAACAATGGAACTAGCGCAAACTCCTCTACAGTTGACCTCGGATCATCAAGATGGGAGGATTACTGGTAAATATAATATGTTGGGTAATTTTTAATTTAAATTTTATTTTTGGTCGTTTTGATAACAATTATGATTAATTAAAATTAAAGTATTTTAGATGTATGTGTGGAGTACTTTTCAATGATAGAACGAGGAATGAAGATATAAGACAGCGATGTGGAGTAAAAAAGGTATCGTGACAAAAGTTGAGAATGGTTAGTTGGTTTGGGCACATACCTAGAGATGATGGATGAATAACGTCTGGCAAAAGAAATTTACGCTGCGGAAGTGGTTGGGAGGGTCCGTAGGGGAAGACCGATGAAAGTATACCTTGACCAAATTGTCGAAGATTTTAGGAAAGGCCAGTCTCTCCAATTACATTGGTTTGGACCATCAGATACTCGATTTCGGTATTTTTTCGATTTCGCCAATTGCCATCATCTCTTTTGGACGACTAAACGACGTCCTGTGGAGCGCCCGAAGTACCGCTGGAGAGATATGGTGGAGGATGACTTGCGCAACCTTCCAATCTGCAAGTGGCAGGAGGTGGCGTAGGACAGGGCACGGTAGCGTAAGGTCAGTTAGGAGGCCAAGATCCATTTTGGGTTGCTGCGCCCACAAAGTAAGTTAGTTATTTAATAGTCTTAAAAGCAAGTGTACACCTACACAAATAAAGTCCCGGTTGATGTTCAAGCCCTTCATTTAAATAAATTCACATCTTAAAATATATTTATATATTTTATTAACTAAATGCTATCTGTACAGTAACTCTTATTATTCCTCTGCATATTACCAAAATGATCAATCGGCCATTAAATACATTATTTTTATTATAAATAATAAATAAAAAGATGAGAGTTTTTTGCGTCGTATCTTTCTCATTAAGCGCTACCTTGCTTCCGAAACGGTGGTAGTTAAAAAGAATTCGTTGTGAATTTACTTTGAAAAAAAAAAACACATTTATGTTTTTAAAATGATATAAAGTAGGTTTACCGTGTTAGCTTATATCAGAAGTGTTAAAAACACGCATGATAAGGCGACACATTAGGTATACTATTTTGTCCCTTTTATTTATTCATTTATTTATTTAAAACAAAATCCAATCAGCGTATCTTATTGCTAAAACTTATATAAATAATTCAACACTTATGGAGCCAATAACGGACTTACATTTCATTAACTTACACTAAAAATATATACAAACTGTTTGGTCACGGCAGTTATTCTATAAAATATTTGTTTAATTCATGTACATAAGTGTGTGTGTGTGAGTAGTGTGTGAGCGTGTGCAAGTGTGAGAGACAAGAGTGTATATTTAATAATAATTATTATATGAAACAATTTTTATATTATTTTATCATGGATTTTAGAAAATTAATTTCTACATAGGTTTTATATATATTTTTTTAGATAAAAAAACGTAGATACTGTCAGTTTCCGACAAAACTATCCTGATTCGATAATATAAAATTGGAAACGGAATACAATTGTCCCGCCGACATTTTTCTATGTTTTTAATGGCGACAAAGGCACATTAGTATTCAGCCAACGGCAGCCAGTAACTCCGGGTCTATTTGACTGATTTTCAGCCGCTCCATGATTTGCCACTTTACCCGGTCAGAGCGCGTTCTGAATATAAAGTAGCCAATAGCGGGATGGGAGTTTGAAATTTCATTTTCGTACAATAACGTGTTCGCGATTTGAATATTGTGTTCCAGTGAAATAATTTGTAATCAACATATACATATGTTATTAAGAATGCCGCGAAAAAAAGAAATATAACGGAAAGTCTACCATTTAAAAGCAGATTATTTGGTTAGAGGCTAAATTTAGTAACTGACGTCATTTATTGAAGTCTACTTACCTATTTATATTATACACTTCACCTCTGAAATAAAACTTTATGTACAATGTAACAGTATGAATGGTTTGGTTCTTCCAGGTAAGTTCATTCTTCAAATTAAAATCCTTGCAAGATTTACTTCATAATAACGCGAGGTATCTTCACGTACCTACAGTAGATTCTACGGAAGACAACCGTTGAGACTAGCTTAACAAAGTATACTTTGAATGAAGTTTGAATAATAAACCTTACGAAATATTTATGTACGTACTCTAGATATAAATAGATGGTAAATGTTCTTTGCTTAAATCCGTGAACACAAATCAGAAAAATAAGATTGCGTGTTTGCGAAGAAGTGTATAGAAATGGCTGCCAGCAAATCGAATGTCTAGAATGGCATAATATTTGTCTGTAGCATGAGTGGGCTGGCTCGCCCGGGGAAGTACCACACTCCTGCAGAAAACGGGTCTTTGAGTGGTAGCTTACGTACTGCGCTTCGTACGGTGAGCGGCCGATGTCCGGCGGCCCAACATCCTCCCCCCTCCTTCTTCCTCTCTCCTCCCATTCCCACTCTCATAATAACACTTTCCTTAAAGATCGGTAACGCATCCGCACTGCCTATGGCGCTGCGAAAGTCTATGGGCGGCGTTGATTGCTTTCCATCAGGTGACACGCCTGCTCGTTTGCCTTCCTAGCCCATAAAAAAACTTCCGATCTTTGGTTTCACGCATCGCCTTTCTACCAGCCGTCTTGCAAAAATTTGCGAGTTATATTAATTAACAGAAATATAGGAAGATTCGGAGACAACGGTTAGTTAAAACATAGGTATTTGTAGAACCGTAACCGTCACGAAAAACGTTTAAGCAGGATCGCTGAGGGTGCAGGAAGGAAGAGAAATTAATCAGAGAGGCTCAAGGGCTTGCCGCGTCAAAAGAAAACCAAATAAAACGGCAAGCGACAAAGTTTCCACTTGCGATCTCGTCCAATAAAACTGTGGAGTGGATTTCTACATAAAAACATTTTTAATTCTTGATGTGCCGTTGTATTATTTAATATTGCCTCTTGATTGACTTCATTGCTTTATTTAGATAAAACATGAAGTTACCAATTATTTGACGGTATTTTTTAATACAGCTCATATATGTATAGGGGCCTCTCTATTTCCGGTGGAACGGAATTAGAAAGGTAATCTTAATGCAGATTGGAAATGTAACCAGACTATGAATAAATACCTGTAGGGTATACATATATACGTATATTTATTCCATGCATTGACTTTGTAGGCGGATTCACTGAACCAATTAGACGTAGTTTGACCACATTAAAATATTCGATTCAGAAAAGGTGTATGATTTTTCTTAGTTAGTTACATTTAATACTATTTTAAAATAAGTGCAGCAGTTTAGATAGGATAGTTACATAAACGAATTGTTTTTAAGAAGGCAATCATAGACATATTTTTGTAAAAATATATATACTTGTTTTATTAGAATTATAGTTTTATAATTAAAAGTAATTTGTCCCACAGAGTAGTGGTGCGTGGAAAGAAGCTTCGGGAACAACGACCGCAATCCGCATTGGGGATTCAAACATAAAGTTACATTTCACAAACATATTTTCTATAAAAACTGAGCTATTTTACACTACTGTTCCTGCTATTATCTGACTGTATATATATTTGATTATATTTATTTTTTAATTTTATACATTTTTTATTATCTAAAGTATTGATAATTCTAAACTTTTTTCACTTTATATATTCCATTATGACGCGTCTCTAATGCTAAATAATATAAATATATTCGAATCAACGAAAAACTAGACACTATAACTATTGCGTCTAGTTTATTTTGGATTTGTTTATTATATTATTGTTAAATACTTTTGTAAATAAAACTTTATGCACACTATTAGATTTTTTAAAATCATCGACACTTTATTTCTAATTGCTTTTGCTTGAGGTATTGCTTTTGTTAGAGGTGAAAGTACGAGTGTTTTATTTTACTGACTTTTAAATGCGAAAAATATGTTTGTGCATAAATTCGACTCCACTCCTAGTTGTGTTCTTTGTAAGTGCCGTACTCCAGCGCAAACAAACATTGATTTATCTCGATACAGGGATTCACTCGGCGCCTCGCGTTCCGCCCTGACTTCCAATTTCCTCGGCACGAAGTTTTTATGTCTCCTATACAATTTCCTTTTTATGTCCTCTCTCATTTTCTTTTGCCTTAATATCATTCATGATACTTATTCAGACAGACATTTACAAAGGTTCAAATACTTTGTCAGATTTTGAATTTGATGGTTTTTCAACCATCAAATACTCTAGAATTTATACTTTCGTATACATTCTAGAGTACGCTGTTGAAGAAAGAGTACGTTTTTACAGAAGAAAGCAAACGAGCAAGCGACTTACCCAACGGTAAGAAATCATCCGATATTTCCAAAATGGAACAAAGTTGTTTGCGTTAGGAAAAGATTTACTGTTGTAAGAGAAGAGAAGAGAAGAGAAGTTAAGGAAGAGAGAGTATTTTAAACTATTACACCTGCAACTATTTTTGACTTTGAGCAGAAGCAACATATTTTTGACTTTTTTAGTTTCAGCATTCTATTTTTGTTTTTTATTTACATACATATTGTCATATCGTCTCGCCTATTTCCCGTAGAGGTAGGCAGAAACCACAGATCTCCATCCGCCACGATCGCCGCACACCTTCCTTGCTTCCTCCACACTCACCCATCTATCCATTCATCCTTCCTCTCACATTCATCGTGGCGAACCACGTCGCCGTCAATTTTTAACAAATTAGGTTTATTAAAATTTATGTTTTATTAAGTTTTTATTTAATTGTTATAATTATTTGATTTTCGTTTTGTTTGTTGTTTTTCTTCCTTCAAAAATCATCGTCAATACAGCAGTCCACCTCTAGATACTGGTCGAAATTCAGGAGTGTTACGGCTATCTACACGCTTGGTGTACGGATTGGGGATGGCAAATTTGTTATTTATTACATAAGTTCTTTATATTTTTTTGTACCCAGTTAAATGTGTCATTAAATATTATATATAAATACTTTTCAATTTTCAAAGAGCACAAAAATCCAATAAAACAATGTTTAATAATTAATTGTATCAGAGCAACTGGAGGAAAAGTCCCGCATACCTCTCGCGGGAGCAATCTGGGGTCAATATTGATTTTATATTGTATTATAAACGTATGGAACACGACATGAGTGATTCGTTATACAAGATTTATTTACATTTATGTATATTTATTTTATTAACATCTACTGTTTCAAGAGGAGAGAGAAAAAGAGATCCGATTTTATTTATTTATTTTGGGACTAAGGAGATTTAACAGAGATTTAATAGCTTAGAAACTTAAGTCCGCGTACGATTAATGTGACACTCATTATTATCGTAGTCAGTGAAATTAAATGGATGAAGATTTTATAATACCATAGAAAACTATTCATATAAATATATTTTATCAATAATAATTAATCAATAATAAATATTTATTTATCAATAATAAATAAAATGAATATACCTATGTCGTTCAATTTTCTGGTGTTTTCCCTCTTAATAACATAAAAATACTGATATATACTGTTTATGAAATGTACTGATTATGTAATTGGTAGATCGCATAGAATCCAGGTAGTAAACAGTAGATCTTCGGTCTTAACAAGTTGGCTACCCCTACTTTATACAATCATTAACTTTTTTAAAGCGGGCTAACGGAAAATTAACAAATAATATAAAAATAATTAAAGTCAATTCCTACTATTATATGCTGCTAAATATTTTATATAGGTAAGAGAATTTTCTTTCTCTCATATTTTTATATATACAATTAATTAATTAAATGAATTAATATTTGAAAAAAGTCTATTAACATCAAGTATCATCCTCTACAAGTTTAAAAAAATTTATTTGAATTTGAGTAGATGAATGAAAAAGTATGTTATTAACGACTGAAAATTTGAATAAGTTATATAAATATATATAGAGAGAGTGTGAACTAATACAAGGAATTGAAAAAAATAAAAGTAATTTTTTTCATACCTACATTAAAATTTAAAAAAAAATTAAATAAATCAACATAATATATTTTAAGAAAATATGTTTTTTTACTATTTGTTTATATTTGGCCAGTAAGAAAATGATTAATTGTCGAATACGATTATCTGATTATTTAGCTTATATCCTGTTAAAGTCGAGATGTTACGTCAATGCGAATTCCCGCCCTATCAGACCCGTGCTGCTATTACGTGCAGCGACTGCTCTTGACGGTTAATGTAGATAAATAAATAAACACAATAAACTCACATTGTACTCTACTATTCACCAATTACCACTAACTAGCGTAGGCGAGATGTAATTTGTTAGGGTGGCTTCAGATAAAGCGGATGGTGTGCACGCGTTCTCATAAAATGACTTCATCAAAGAATTTATTAGTGTTGCCACCTATAATAATATTCTCGTATTGTTAATGGCTACTTTGAGTTTTTTTTTTATTTCTGTTGTATCAAGATATTTATTGACTTTTTCCGCCAATATAATAATATGTTTTTTATTTCATTTTCATAATTTCATGTTATTAGTAGTTATATTGTTAAATTTTGATGGCGTATTGTAAAATATAGTTCGATTAAAGCGTATAAGTGTAATGAAATGAAATAATTAATAAATTAAGTGTGCTGTGACTTTTTAAGTTGACTGTAAAAGTCTATACAAGGTTTTGGTAGAGTCGCCACCATTTTATCAAAACGTAATGTGACAAATTGACTACGACTACATTTCAAGATAGGTACACGTTATTATTTTTCTTAACACTGTCATAATGGTTATACATTACAGTCTTAAAAAAAAGAAAACAAAAAAAAGACACTGGCTGATAAGAAGAAAATGTTGTGAAAGTAATTTCTATTGCTTTTTCAAAGATAAGATGATACAGATAGATAAGCATTGTTTTGATATTACAAGAACTCTTGCCAATCATTCTAATTAAATTATTAGGTCTTGTAGTAGAAAAATATGGTTCACATAAATAGTCCACTGGCAGAAAGTGCAATCCTTAGCTATCATCTTTCAATCAAATCAATTGAGCTATTGCCCTCATCGAATCCGATTTGAACGTGTGGCGGTTCTCATTCTCTTAATTGATTCATCATATTGGCACACATAATCATTCATTTAACCATGGCATAAATTTTATTACCTACGGGGTAAGGTTAAATATTGAGTGTCAAAGATGCGATAAAAGTTTCATTAAGAGGGAGCCCTAACATCCATAGTGAAGTTAGGGGGCTATTAATGTACGTAAAAGGGTAGAATTTTGAATTGTTATTATATTAGTTTCGTAGAGATGAAATGTATCGAAATTAAATTTGGCTAACGTCGGAGATATATTTATATTACATTTTCCTTAAGTTAGGAATATATTTCATTAATGCTTATTTTCAACAAGTCAGTCAATGTTCTAACCACAAATTTTTTCTCTGACTGCACGATAAAAAATTATATGGGGGCAAAAATATGTAAAAATAAGTAAAAAAGGAGGGAAAATGTCACTTTTTAAGCTAAAATCATTTGGAAAAAACTGCGAAAGCTGCGTTTTCATTAGTTTACTAGACCACGGATACATAGTGGTACGAAAAACAACATCATTTTAAAACGTATTAGTTTTATAAATAGATGGGATGTAAAGGGGGTGACTTGACCTGACTATCTGATGGTAGTACGACCGTCGTTAAAACAAGTTTAACTATAAATCGTCACAAACCGGTAACGCCAGCAGTGAACTTGTGAGAAATGGCTGAATGTGGCCTCTGGACTTAGCCTATCTTGTGGTTAACGTGTTAGTAAAATATACCATTGTTCTAGGTGATGACAACGTATCACCCATAAGATGGTCACCGCCAACGTCAGCAGCATTGGTGGCCGCTGCTCTAGCGCCACCAACCCTTCGCCCTTGGCTGCCTGAACCACCATCGAAGAAGACAAATCACTTGGGTAAGACAGGTTGGCATCGACCCCCATTCTTCAAGAGAGTTGATTAAATGTTTAATGATTTTCTTTTTTTATGGGATGGGAAGGCAATTGAGCAAATGGAAAGCAATGAACGACGCACACAGACATCTGCAATGCAGAAGCGTTGCCGGCCTTTGAGACACTTGTAGATTTGTTTTGAAGGTTCCAATGTTCGACAAAAATACTACTGAATGTAGCTAGCTAGTTCCGAAAAGAGATTGTTTGTTATAAATAAATTCACTCACCACCTTCATGACAAAATAATCTACTGCAGTAGAGAAGTTCAGAGTTATTTAAATTACTTGTAGTCAAATACATGACAACGTAATAAAAAAAATATACTAATTTTTTTATTGTTTTTACGTAGTTTAGGTAAAATAATTTTTATGTACAAATTATATAGAGTTTATGTACACTTCATGAAAGTGTATCATATTGTACACTTTCATAAAAAAACAATTAAAAAAACACAGAACACAGTTTTGAAACTCATTTAGTGCGTTTCAAAAATTCATTGGGTCAGTCAATCAGATGGAGAATCAATCAGAATTGTTAGAAGTCGGTACTTACTACACCTGTAGCCTTATACATTTTATTCTAATACTCTAGTCATCTCCTAAAAACTTATTAGCATCGCCATTGCTCTGTTTTGTCCAGGTTTGGTGTGCGTGGTGTGTGGAGACACCAGTTCCGGCAAACACTATGGTATCCTCGCGTGCAATGGTTGCAGCGGTTTCTTCAAGAGATCCGTCAGGAGAAAACTTATTTACCGGTAAGTCTGACAAATCTTTGTTCATTTCAATGAATAGTACAATCAAACGTGGAAAAAAAATCTTGAAAAAAATATTATTTATTTAATTCAAATTTTGAAATTGACAATGGCTGCCATACGTGTCAACTATTATATGTGCTGCTTATGAAGATTAGTTTATCAAGGCCTATTGTGCATATTAGACAAATAAATAGATAGATAAAAATAGATTTATTTCCACTGGGACCCAATACAATAAAAATAAAAGTGCAGAAAAATCAATTATTATTTCTTATGAGTGTATAAACTCTTAGACTATAATTTAATTATACATAATTGACACATAATTGAGTACATAATTGAGTTCTCCTGGTTGTATATGAGACTCTAATCTATAAATTTTAATTTATAAACTAAACTTACTTATAGATAGTAAGATACATTACTGTATTTTAAAAAGAAGAAAAAAGGGAATATATGTAGAGTTTCTTCCGCCGTTTCTTCTTCGTCCAGAGGAGTCTCATCGGTAATAAAAGCTAGATTTAAATATAAAGTAAAAGAAAATAAACAGGCTCATATAAATTTTGTTTCATAATACACACGATTTGTTTGACCAAATTATGTGGACATTTACCATATAATATGTAAATATATTGTAAAAAGCATAACGAATTAAAACAATAATAAATGGCATGATTTGGGAGCAACGGCCTCATTTTCACAGAAAATATATTTTCTGTTAAATGGCCGAATTTTATATGTATAATTTATATGTCAAATAGTTTTCGGATAGCAAATATAAAGTTGCTGGGAACTGGATCGACGAACAAACGTTTTCTTTATTTAAACAAATGTTCGGTTTATTGGCTTTGTAAGAATTGGGCATTTCAAAGAATACGTGAAGCTCGATTTCAACATTTGTCACTTATTATTCGTGCATATGGAATTATGTCAACTTTTTTATCATATAGGATTGATCGATCGTTTGATCTAGCGTGTCACCTGATGGATAGCAAACGACGCCGCCTGTAGACAAATGTTTATAAGCGGTGCTGATTGTTTTTCATCAGATGCAACACCTTATTCCGTGTTTTTAATTATCCGAGAAAAATTATGCAACACCTTATTCCGTGTTTTTAATTATCCGAGAAAATTAAGTAATATATTCAGTTGTCGATATACATTAAATTTGGTGAAAAAAAAAATTTTTATTTTTATGAATTATACACCAAAAATTATACAACAAAAAATCTTGCTAATTCAAATAGACATCATTATCATTCCAATATGAACTGCACCCAAACCAACCTAATTTGGTCGCGTAATATTTACAGGATTTCTTTGAAGTCCTATAAAACAATATGTTTGTATGAACGCTATAATATTTGAATGTTACTTACTGACATACATATTTTTACAAACGCGAATTTTAGTTTTCTCGGGTAATCAAAAATTCACGGTATAAGCGTTGCCAATCTTTGATGTATGTGTGAGCTTGTTTTACGAATATTTATTGGTCGGTTTGGAAATACTCACAAAGGAAACTAGTTCCGAAAAGGGGTGGTGCGTGGAAAGAAATTTCAAGAAACGTTGCGTTTTTTTAAAGGCCAGCAACGCTTCCATGACTCCTGCGGTGTCGCGGTTTTCTATGGGCGGCGTTGATAGCTCTCCATCAAGCGGCACGCTTGCTCGTTTACTCTCATATCCCATAAAAATACTTATTGTAAATATTGAAACCTTCAAAAAACAAGCCTACAATGTCTTTGGTGTTGCAGATCTCTATGGGTGGCGTTGATTGCTTTCTATCAGGTGATAAGCACATAAATCACACAAATTTAAATCATAAATGTGTTTATAACCAAGAGAAATTATTTATTATTTGCAGACTCCTTTGCCACTTGATTAAAAAAAAGAAAGAATCTCCTGTTACGAGTATGGATGAAAGGGTCAGTAGGGAAAGACCAAGGAGAACATCCCTTGACCGAATTGCTGAATTTCTTAAGAAAGGCCAGGACAAAAGTACTATAGCGTGCCAGCCGTACCTACTGCTACGGTGACACACGGGATCTTTAGGGAGTTTTATCTTCAATAAAAATGAAATTCTTCCAAATGAAATTAATTTATTTTTCTATTCACTGTACATTTATATCTTATTCATACTTTATTCACACTTTATCAATTTACATTTTATATTCAATCTCAATTTCTTACGCCGGAAAGGTGACATGTCTTGTTTATGGAAAGACGTCAGACGAACTAATCTTCTTGTTTTTATTTCTTTTTTATTTTAAATTTTAAAATTACGAATTTAAAAAGAAGTTATATAATATAAAACGTTTTAATATATTCAAATAACAAGTTATATTACATTAGTGATACATTTATCAATGTATCACTAATTTAAAAACTACAGTAAACCCTTCACCGGCGAGCTTGTATGAATACAGTGCTGTGTGGATGAAGCATTGAAAGTATGCCGAGATCGTGGCAGATGGAAATCTGTGGTCTCTGCCTACACCTACGGGAAACTAGCCTGTTGATATGTACGTGTATATATGTATGCGAAGTACTCATACAGTCATGCTCAAATGAGTCAATGGCCCAATTTAAACAGGCCATGTTTCACGTTTCGCCAAACATTACAGTTTTTGGTAATGTTTGCCTAGGTGTTTTAACATCCGCGACCCGTGTGCTGGTTTCTTACAATCGTGTCGAAGTTACACCTGCGACCCCAATCGAGTGTGTGGAGGCGACTTTCTCTCGCGTCTATACACGATATCGTAAACGTGGCTTTGAAATTTTACAACCCATATGTGTCCCATCAGCTTTGGAAAACGTAGGAAATATATCGTTTTTAAAAAATATATACGAGTACGTCCGGTGAGCCTTCGTATTTCTAGGGAAAAGGACGGAAATATACTTCCAGGGGTGTCTCCGAACTGATGCGAAATTGGAAACATCAAAAAATAAGCCAATGCATTTCTTAAACACTTCTACTTCCTTTGCTTCTTATCGAGTGACGCGCCTGCTGGTTTGCGTTTCTATGCCATAAAAAAAATAGTCCATCAAGCTTGTACAAGACTAAAATGCGGGACATCCAGGCTCAAACCTAAATACTTGTAGTCCATACATATTTATCCCGATGCGGGAATTGAACCTGTGGTCAGTGAAACGAAAGCGGTTATTTCGCCACTGAGTAAAAGTTTAAAGATACGTCGTCGTGTTTTGAGATTGGCATTTTTTTTTTAAATTTATGTTTGCAACATTACTGGCTTTGTTTTCTCAGAAAACCTACTTATTAATAGTAGTTTAACTCTTCCATCTGAGTCTAACACATTTCTTTTTCCTTTACCTTCCTCTTCTACCAGTATTCGCATCTTAACCTTTGGTAGTCAACGCGTCCTACATATGCTAACTATGATCAGAAACAGCGTCATTCGGATCCACTCACGATACCAACACTCAGACGCACCCCGGCTCTAGCCGAGCACGTAGAGTAGGAAACACTTCTACACCGGCCGCTTACACGAGATTCTCTCACGTATCCGGTCGGTTCTCACCCCCTAGATCTTAGGGTCAATAGGACTAATAGGGACTATAGTTACTAAACTTCAATCCTCCCCTACATGTTTAACGTAGAATCATGACGAATTTAAAATCAGCACACACACATATGTGTACCTCCGACACAGATTCCCAATTATATTTTACTTGCCCGGCCTTGAATTCAGTAAAGCTGCTAAAGCCAATAGGCTACCAGCATTAACATCTTCGAATCCAATAACATACGCTAATGTGAACAGATCTATTGGTCATAGTGATTATTTATCGACTCACCGTATGAAATGTGGTGTTATAAAAAAATAAGTACTACCATTTAACGCCAATATTCTAACACATCCTCAGGTGAATCCAAGCGAAAGACAAAATATACATTCCATAGCTCTACCAATATTAAAAAGGTGTAAAAAATAGGAAAATTTGAAGAAACAAGTAGTATAAAAAGAACTAAAGTCAAATATTTCATTTTAAAAACTGCATTGAAATCAAATGTTATCCACTACAAGATTAAAAAATGTATTTGAATTTAAATGGATGAATAAAAATTATTTTATTAGCGACTCAAAATTTGCACAAAAAAAGTGAACATATTTTTATGTCTGCGTGGAGCTTACTAATGTTTAAGAAACAATTTGTTTAAAGAAAACATATTATTTAAATATATTCAAGAATATTAATATCAAATCAAACGCCCCCTCGGGCGTCAAAGTACTAAATCCCACAAATCCGTATCAAAAATGTAGCGCGGAGATGGTACAAGTCACATCTGTAGCGAGACTCGGCCAAAAATGACAATGGGGGGAGCTGATAGCACTTGAACCCACTTAATCCATGCTGTGAGCATATTTCTAATTCTTCTTGCATCTGTGGCCGTGGTAAGGGTAAGACCTTAGTGACTCTACAACTGAGAAAAATCTATTACACAACAATTGTGTTATTTTGAAACTTGATCAAACGAAATTTAATTAGATAATATGGTGCATTTATATATTTTTTTAATGAAAACCACATTTTTCGGTTCTTAATTTTTTTCTTATACCTATATGTAGGTACATATAAACAATTAATTAATGAGCTTTTCTCTTTAGTACAGAAAATTTGTTTTTAGTATTATGATATGATCGACATTTCAAAGAATAACAAAAAGAAAAAAAATCGATTAGATCATAAATGTAATATATTTGTTTTAAGTTACTAATACTCATTTCAAATTATAAATAAGTCTTGCTTTTTAATATTCTTATTGGAGTTTAAAAATATGGATGTAATTTAGAAGTTTTTGAAACGCGTTACTGATAATATGGTTATACTCGCAAATCGCTACCGCTTCAACACAGCGTGTTATCCCCTCGCCACCCCAATTGTGCGGTATTTAAATGCAATGAGAATTTCATTTGGGTTTTTATAGCAAGTGCTTTTTTCTTTCGCTCTTCACTGTTTACCGTTTCATTTTATTGGGGCAATATTTTTGTTATATTTTGTTCATCATGTATATTTTCAAGGGAGAGATATGTTAGAAAAGTTGTAACCTAATCTACCACCAGATGGACAAACTACACTTTGAGTCTGGGTTATCCACCAGTCCGGCTAGAAAAAGTGTGGTGGGTTGCCTGAAGATGCCTCCTGTTTAGGTGAAACACGTGTCGTGTCCATCATGGAAAAGTAGTAGTGTGTGTTGGTATTAGTGACAGTAAAGAAGTGTAGGATTTATCTGACAGTTGTTTTTACGGTAAAAATTAGAATAACGGCTAAAATTTCCACATTGTTTAGTAAATACACAATATTGTATCTCTATTTTGTTTATTTTCGCGGATATTAGCTGAGTAAATTTTTATTGATAAGTAACAATATCAATAAAATATTACATTTTTATAAAAGCTAACTGATTAATGGAGTCAGGCGTTACTTTGTGGAAATCCATTACTATGTGGACAGTTTCAGACAAAATTTTTACTTAGCTAAGATCCGTGACAAGCAAACAATAACAGAAAATTAATAATATGTATTTTCCTGTCGAATGAAGTGGATTTATCTGGAACTTAAACTAAAACTTAACTCTCCACCCACCATTCACTATACACTACCACTTTTCCACCTTGAAAAAGACACGTGTTTCGCTTCAACACGAGGCATCTTCAGACATAGTAGACTCTACGGAAGACAACCGAAAAGTGACTTACTACGATAAGTTTTAGTTTAAGTTCTAGGTAAATCCACTTCATCCAGCAGGAAAACACACATTATTAATTTTCTGTTATTGTTTGCTTGTCGCGGATCTTATCTAAGTAAGAATTTTGACTGTTCACATGATTTATTTTTTTAAGTTTTGTAATTGTGCCATAATGTGAGGGTAGATGGCGGATAATATTAAAAACAGTTTAACATTTGGTACTTACGCCCCTTCCGAAGCAACGGTTACAATTAATCCGGCACCCGCTCTTAATTTTATTAATACCATACGCACCCTTATGATGGACGAGCCAAGTGCGACATGTGTAACCTCTTTATGACAAATTGATTTTTGCAAAGTCCCTTTTTGTTGTGTGTACATTGATGCGAGAAACCCGATTTTTGTAACTTTTTTATGGGATGTAAAGGCAAATGTAACTAACCACAGGTTAGTTGGTTCCATTACCTTTCTTTATTAAATCAGGTCAGGTGTGGGTAGACTTGATACATCAGCGAAGCTGAAATGATTAAAACTCGATAATGGACTTTGAGCCACTGTGGAGAAAGGTACAGTCATATTGCTCCAATACTTCTTCGCTTCCTTAAAGAAGTCCAAGACGTACCGGGTGTACGTGTTTCCTTGACATATTCACTGCACGGGAAGACTTTCATGCATCTGTTCCATTACCCTATGGAACCAGCTAACTCCAGCGGAGTTTCCTAGTCAATAGACACTGGAACCTTCAAAAAACAAGGCTACACATTTTTCAAAGGCCGGCAACACTTCTGTAATGTCCATGGCACTGTTGATGCCAATAGATGGCGTTGATTACATTCTATCAGGTAAACGTCCTAGACATCCGCATTGCCATAGGCATTTCAGAAGCGTTGTCGGCCTTTATGAAACGTGTAGGCTTTGTTTTTTAAAGGTTCCAATGATACATCGGCTCGGAAACACTGTAAGAGGTAGGTGGTACCGAAGAAGTTTCTGGAAAAACGCACCGTATTGGATCCCCACTTATCCAGATTGTGGGTATAAAGAGAAAATTAAACGTTCATGATTCCCACGAGGGCGAGAAACGACTAATGGAGAGCCGTTTCGCTGCGATGAATGTGAGAGGAAGAATGGATGACTGTGGCAGGGAGGGTATGCCGGGATCGTAGCGGATGGAGCTCTGTGGTCTCTGCTAACCCCTGCGGGGGATAGGCGTGAATATATAAATAAAAAAAAACGTTCATTCTCATCAAATAAAAAGATTAATCTATACACGCACTATTTCTTAAATGTTAAATTGGTGTAAACAAGGGTGCATTTTGTGACCACATTTCTTCTCGTATACAAGGACGTCCCTTTGAAACGCCCACTGCAACAAATGTCAACCTTTCGACCTAAGCCTATTATATAAGGGATTACGAGTAATGAAATATCTTTAATCTTTATTAGTTTCTGTGCTGACAGATTTCTGTTGGCATTCAGAGGCGATTCACATTGATTGACTAGTTTTTTCCTCCTAGGGAAGGGACCCACCCGTTCGGTTTGATTGCTTTCTTATAATGCGTTGAGTAATTCCATTTTTCGTACTCGGGGAAAACAGCTTACTAAAGGTCGTGCGGTATCAGTATTAGGTTTTCAACCTTAATTACTGCTTTCAAACAAGAATTATTCAATCTAATTATTTTTATCAGATAGGAAGGCAAACGAGCAGGCGTGTCACCTGAAGGAAAGCAACCAACGCCGCCCATAGACATTCGCAGCGCCATAGGCAGTGCGCAAGCGCTGCCGGCCTTAAGGGAAAATGTCATTATGGAAGTGGGAAGTGGAGGGGGTAGAGGGAGGAGGAGGGTGTTAACACACACCAACAGTATTTTTACATTATCTATTTTAATTGATATTATAAGTACAATAAATTATTTACACAGCCCAAATCTGGCTCAATATTACTGGGCACAGACCTCCCCATTTCTAAAGGAATCCATTAACCCACCACGGTTGTACGATGTGGATCGGCGAAGTAGTCAGATTCGGAATAAATATATTTATCAGGCAATACATGCATTTATCTCGATGCGGGGATCGAACCCGCGTCTATCGACTCCCTAGTCGGCTGCCCCGCCACTGAGCCAATTCGTCGTCATATACAATAACACTAATTCCGACTTTTCCCGCCAACTAACATCAGTAACGTTATGTTTTTATTTCATTTCTGTAATCTTATATTACTTACTTACTTATATTATATACTACCCTCGGCGGTCTTTCCGAACCGTTACGACATTGGAACCTTCAAAAAACAAGCCTATACATACCTAAAAGGCCGGCAATGCTTGCGCGACTCCTGCGGTGTCGCGGTTGTCCATAGGCGGCGTTGATTGCTTTCCATCAAGCGACACGCTTGCTCGTTTGCCCTCCTATCCCGTAAAAAAAACATATTATATACATAACAGAAATAATAACATATATATTATTATTTTTGTTATACTATATTATATGGTTTAATTGTGGTGACGTATAATGTAATATAATATAATTCGATTAAGGCGTATATATAAATGAAATGATATGAAATAAATGTGTGTATCGTGACTTTTTAAGTTGACTGAAAAGTACATAAAAGTTCTTGGTATAATAGCCACCGTTTTATCAAGACGTAACGTGACAAGTTTAATATATATATATATATATATATATATATATATATATATATATATATATATATATATATATATATATATATATATATATATATATACGACCGATTGGCTCAGTGGCGGGACCCTACGCCCACAGAGTCAATGGTCGCGGGTTCGATTCCCGCATCGGAATAAATATTTATAAATGTTTATTCCGAGTCTGGTAACCCCCCCCCAATCCGCATTTCATTTCCTGCCCCTTCCTTTCTTCTCTGTCCTTCCTTTCCTCTCCGCCAATCCACGGTCTGCCGTGCCAATGGATGCGTGGCTAGGGGCGAGCCTAGTCGCAAGCGTGCCGATCGTCCCGGGATCGGGCTCCCCCGGGTACTATGGTGCCTTACCTCAGCATGCAGGGCTCTGCTGGGGCTGACCTCCATCCTCCCTTGCGACTCGTGGGATTCACTAAGACGAATTTAATATACCTAATTTGTCGAAAATGACGGCGACGTGGTTCGCCACCCGTCACGTCCTGATTCTCATCGAGGACGAAAAGCGACCAACGACCGACGAGCCGTTTCGCTGCGATGAATGGCAGCGGATGGAGCTCTGTGGTCTCTGCCAATCCCCTGCGGGGGATAGGCGTGTGAATATATATATATATATATATATATATATATATATATATATATATATATATATATATATATATATATATATATATATATATATATATTTGATATTTTTGTATTTTACTAAACACTGGCATAATAGTTATAACTAATTACCATCAAGGAAAAGAAAGAAAACACTAATTCTATTCGTCCCCGTTTATTTTACATTCTTTTTTCATGTGTTTATTTATGCCTAGGTGTCAAGCGGGCACAGGAAGGTGTGTGGTGGACAAAGCCCATAGGAACCAGTGCCAAGCGTGCCGCTTGAAGAAATGTCTGGCGATGGGGATGAACAAGGATGGTGAGTGTATTTACAAGACAATATATACTACACGAAAGACTGATACGTTTATTTCATTCTGAAGTAACACATTACATAATTATTTACAGTACATAATAAATACATAGTAAATGTTAATTAATATTACACACGCAACTGATGTAATACAAATATGTACATATATACACACACATAGATACACATACACATACATATACCGCAGAGTGAAAATGGCTCAGTCGAAATATCCATACACTAGCAGAGAAACTGATTTTCTTTTCGTATCCTCCATTCTACTTACATGAATAGTCATGTGAACCACTTTCGAGCACAATCATTATTAGCTAAGTTGAAATTGTTAACGAGAATTCTAATAATATTTAAAAATATTGAGTCTTTTTTTTAACAAAAAATTAGCTTAGAAATAGTTAAGTAGAATTTTAAGTAATGTTAAAACATTGCTAGTCTTCTTTAAAAAAAAATCTGTTTCCTCTCACAAGCAGCAATTTCTGTGATATAGTGGTAGTCTTTATCAATATTATTTGCAAAACTCCGCTATCAAAGGAAATTACACTCTAAAACAAGGTGTTAAAGTTTGTTTTGTATTTACAATCATTGAGTAAATGTGAAGGGTCTGTCCTCTTGTCCATACCAATATCTTCTCGCCTAATTGACCCAGCGCTTGCGTGTGACGGGTAAAGCGTTGTACGGATTTGTATTCTCTATGGGATTCTGACATGTTTTGATGTGTTATGATGTGCTCTATTGTATGGTGTTTTTTCGTGGGAACTTCGTTTCTATTTAAAATGTATACGTACAAAAGTCATAAAACATTTAAAATTTATTTATCTATTATTAATAATACATGCATATATACTTCATGGTTGCGTTGGCAATGGACATGTGACGCTGAATTTAGAGGCAAGTATTATAATATTATTTGTAATGAAGTAAATCAAAATAGACGCTGACTGTCCGTCTGCTTCACAAGCTCAGAGTAGCTCAGAGAGCTATGGAGAGAGCTATGCTCGGAATTTTTTTGATAGATATGATTCGGAATAAACAAATCCGCCATAAATAAAAACGCAATCAATTTGAACAAGATATATATATATATATATATATATATATATATATATATATATATATATATATATATATATATATATATATATATATATATATATATATATATACATATATATTTCTTTTTTTTTCAATCGTTAATAAAATACTTTTTATTCATTCGCTCAAGTTCAAGTACATTTTTAAACTTAAAGTGGATGACTCTTGACGTTAATACAGTTTCTTCAATTATTAATTAATTTATTAAATTTAATTAATTAATATTAGTTTTTTTATGGTAGAAAAAAATTCTCTTGTAAAAGATATTTAGCAGGGAATAAATTTAGGAATAAATACCGTCAACGTGTAGAGTACGTCATACGTGAACGTGTAGATCGCTGGAAAAAAGTAGCAATTGACATTCTTTATATTACTTGTTTTTGATAAAATGATTGCAATATTATCGAGACGTAGTATAGCGAAAATCGATTACATTTCAAGATAGTTGCCATTTTTTTACTTGACACCGAAAAAAGACCGATAGGTCTATTCTTAACAAAACAGTTTTAATAGAGATGTTCACAGCAAGGGTTTAAAAATTGGCAAAAAATCTTTTAGTCAGCCACGCGTCGGCACGTGTGGGTAACCGCTCCGTATACAAATCATGGCTTACGGTACCTACCCCAAAAGTTTGTTCCTATTTAATTTTTTAAGTCGTGCATACATTTGTTAGTTTTGTGCAATCGCTTTCACAGGAATGGGCGAAGCGTTAACATTTAAATGTGCGCGAGGAATCGCTTTAGAATATCAAGTATGAAGAACTATTGATTCCAATTTTTCTTGATACTTGCAAAAGTGTCATCATCATCTATACAACCGTTTTAGTCTGGAATAGATTGTCAAGTACGCGGGTTAGTATCGCAGATTGACTTTTATTATCTAGGAGCTCCTGCCCGTCCTTTGTGTTTCTGTTCTGCCCGTGTTCTGTGTGTTCATATAATTATTACTCTTGTTTAAAAGCAAATTATTTATAATTAATTTTTTTAATGTAATTAATTTGCTGCGGCTAGTGGGATTCACTATGACGAATCTTAATATATCTAATTCGTTAAAAAATGACGGCGACGTGATTTGCCACCCGTCACGTCCTGATTCTAACGAGAGCGAGAAGCAACGAACGGAGAGCCGTTTCGCTTCGATGAATTTGAGAGGAATGATGGATGAAAAGATGGTAGAGTGTGAAGGAAGCAAGGAAGGTGTGTCGGGATCGTAGCGGATTAAAATTTGTAGTCTCTGCCTAACCCTACAGGAAGACAGGCGTGAATATATGTATGTATTTTTATGTGTTTTCTCGTGAGGTTGATATGAATGTATGTATGTATTTATTATATTAAGTCACTATTAAGCTATTCGAAAATGTATATCCGTCCAAATTACCCTTTGCTATAGTAATGAAATTAAAACTATATAATTTAACTCACATAGTTCGGATATTAAGTTTTGGCCAATGACATTGATACCCTGAGAGGTTTCAAATTTGTATGTATGTATGTAATTGTTTAAATTAAGCATTTCTTTAAGATTTAAATCGCAAGAGTTATCTCAATGAATATACGAAGTTAAACTAATACAATTCACTTTTAGCAATAACTTACCAACCCTCAGTTTCTTCTTACGGCGACTTATTAAGCTATTGTTGGGTAACCCTTTAGACTGACGGCTTAGTTCATTCCAGCTTATGGCACACGTTGCCATTGTTAAAATATAATGGTCGTCACCTACGCTCTCTTTTGCCTTTGTTTGGAGAATTATGGGAAATATTTTTAAGGTTAAATACCTTACCCGTACGTAGGTTAACTACCTTACCTTACGTAGGTTAAATACCCTTTTTTTAAGTTTCTTCTTCTTATGCTCCTATGTCCCCGAGGTGGGGCAGAGGGCGTCCACAGTGCTTCTCCATTGGGATCGATCTTGAGCAACGCGCTTCACTTCAGGCCACGTCAACCCGATGGATTTCATCTGGGCCGCTAAGGAGCGCTTCCAGGTGTGTTTCGGTCGGCCTCGCTTTCTTTTCCCTTGAGGAGTCCATTGCAGCGCCTGTCTGAGAATGTGATCAGGGTTCCTTAGGAGAGTATGGCCTACCCAAGTCCACTTGCGGCGCAAGATTTGAAGTCCAATCGGCGGTTTGTGACAGAGATCCAGTAGGCATTCGTTGGATATTTTCTCGGGCCAGAATTTTTTATGTTTAGCTAGAACAATCTACTACGTCTTTTACTGTCTAAAACCATATTGTTCACTCATTTTAATTTTATGTTTTATTCCCATTATTTCTCATTGTATCCTAAAACTCCACTGCTAGACGTAGGTCACACCAAGGCACGCCACCTAGAGTGAAAGATATAGATCCATTTATTTTCCTCCAGCTGCCTAGTGCAGATCGGTTAAAATATAACGGTCGACACTTACGCTTGTTTTTACCTGTGTGTGGAGAATTATGTGAAATATTTTTCAGATTAAATAAATTTCCTTTTTTTAATGTTTATCTAGAACAATCTACTACGTCTTCCATTGTCTAAAACCAATTTGGTCACTCATTTTATTTTCTATATATATATTTGAAGAGCAATGTCCGCCATATTTCTTTGTTTCAAATCATATCCAATCACGATCACCACCCAGTGTAAATATGACACACTTGCCTTCACTTTTATTATAATAATATTAATCTATCAAATAATTTTATATAGCTATATAATTTTGTATTTTCTTACGAGATAGGAAGACAAACATACAAGTGGATCACGCGATGGAAAGCAATCAACGCCGCTCATAGATATTTGCAGTGCCATACGCATTACATAAGCGTTACTAGGCTTTGATAAATGTGTAGATACTAAATGTCTTTATTATAACAAAACTGTTAACAATGAACCACTCTCGTGCTCATTAATGCAAAAAGCCCTTAAGCCGATTATAATAAGTTGAACGTTGTCGATCGCCACACCTCCTCCATAACGACCGCAGCATTCCCACAAACAGATAATTAAGCAAAAACTACAAAGCCTCAGCCCTTGGGCGTTCACACTTCACATTCAAATGAACCCTCCTCGTTAGATCGGAATGTTTAACCGCACACGTATTAATTTAGAGTATTTTGGCAATTATTTTATGTTCCCTTTTGTCATCTATTTCCTTTAATTATTTTTTTTTACATACAGAATCATGTAGACAGTCAAAAGTTTTACCTAGCTATGATCCGCGACAAGCAAACAATAACAGAAAATTAATAATGTGTGTTTTCCTGCTGGACGAAGTGGATTTATTTAGAACCTAATAGTTAGGTTTACTTTTTTTTAGGTTTACTTTTAACCTAATAATGGATTTATTTGGAACTTAATAATTAGGTTCCAAATAAATCCACTTCGTCCAGCAGGAAACACACATTATTAATTTTCTGTTATTGTTTGCTTGTCGCGGATCTTAGCTAGGTAAAACTTTTGACTGTCCACATAGTGTTGGATTTCCGCAAAGTAACGCCTGACTCCATAAATCATCATACAGAATCAACTTGATTACGCACTCTGCCTTTTTTTCAATCCCAGGGGAAATCCTTTATGGATACACTTCAGCCTGAGGGAGGCCGAAGAGTTATGTCCGACTACTTCGACCGACTAAGACCCCTTGGGTGTTTCTTCGCGTCACTTCTATCTAGGTCACGGGTCCTTTATGGACACACTTCAGCCTGAGGGAGGCCGAAGAGTTATGTCCGACTACTTCGACCGACTAAGACCCCTTGGGTGTTTCTTCGCGTCACTTCTATCTAGGTCACGGGTCCTTTATGGACACACTTCAGCCTGAGGGAGGCCGAAGAGTTATGTCCGACTACTTCGACCGACTAAGACCCCTTGGGTGTTTCTACGCGTCACTTCTATCTAGGTCACGGGGACGCTTGGCTCAAATCCGCAATCCCGATATCTTCATTTGGGAGGCTTTAACTTTTCCTCCCACTTCGCTGAAGACGCCAAGAAACAATAAGGGCGTTCTTCAGCACAGGACCTCAGTAACAAACCACCTGATCCATTACTACAAGTTCCGGGCAGGGTGGCATTCGGGCCGCATAGACCAAACGCCGCCGGCCGTGTCTTCTGCGACGGATCGGAAGCGAATTCGGGTCTTGTTATCGTCCTTCGCCGCTTCTTTCTGTGACATCACTGTGCTGCAGAATTACACACTCTGCCTAAATCAACCAATTAATTAATCAATGAAACACCCCGGGCAATCCACTCCTGGACACAGGCCCCACATAGGACAACATCACTAGCTGTGGCAGTATTGGACGTAGGGGCCTACATTCACAGCTGGACATAGACATCATCATCATCTTCGGATTCCTGTATCCAGCTTCTGCCAGGCGCCGTGGGCAGATTCACTTATTCATTACAAGGGTAGCATGTATTGTGTTATAAACTTCATTTAAATAAATTGTAAAATTCATTTAAATAAAAAATTTTATATATTGAAACGGTTTTATAACAATAATTCAATTGGCACAACCCTGTGCTTACGATATAAAATTGTGGGTTCAATTTTACCATTGGACTAATGATGTGAACCGTATTATATGCTATGATTGTTTAAAAAATAAAAATTAAATAAATAATTTGTAAATTGACTTCAAGTTTTGTTCTTGCAAAAAAAAAACAGTGTATATAAATAATATAATAGGTACACACTTATGTCACACCTTAATCGAAAAGTGAGCAAAATAATTCATTGCAAACAAAACTCAAACAAGATCCCCAGCAATCAAACTCGAAACACCCGACTTCCATTTCCCCCGATTACCATAACGAACGAGTACGTCGAACAATGAAACCTTGATCCAATTTAACACGAAAAGAAACTGTCAAAAAGATGTTCGCAAGCACAGAGACGGACCCTGAGGCACACCCGACGGGGCCGCCTTTATTGCTTTAAGCTTCGCATTATTTTGCTCTCGGCTCTGTCCCGTGAAAAGGAAAACTTAATTCGGTTACACTTTGAGATGTCGACGCTACAATCTCGTTATTCCCGGTCGCCGGGATGCTGCTTCACCTTGTCAAAAGCCTCAGCTCGTACCTTTTCCTTAACTAGATTAATTAGTGAGTGAATAATTTTGCTTTGTTTGGAATCCTCGCGTCCATTAATATGAATATATGGAATTGGTATTTCACAAATTGCATACTGAGTTATATAAGATTAGTTTTTCAAACAGATTTTGGATATTAACTTTTTTTTTAATAAGAAGTCTTTTAAAAGAATTCTTGTAATTAATAATTCCAACATGATTAATGGAGTCAGGACTTACTTTGCAGAAACCCATTACTGTTTAGACAGTCAGAATTTTTACTTAGCTAAGATCCGCGAAGAACAAACAAAATAGAAAAATAATAATGTGTGTTTCTTGCTGGAAAAGTGGATTTACAGGGAACTTAAACTAAATCCTACCAAAAAAAGGCCGTCAACAATTCTCCTCTTCTCAACCACTATCCACAACACCAACACTCTTCCACAATGTACACGTGTTTCGCCTCAACACGAGGCATCATTAGATATAAAAAATTTTAAATAAATTTTTAACTCATTCAATTATTCATTACTTAGGATATCAGTTTCCCAAGTGATGTTAATCTTGTTATTTAAAATATCAACTTAATCCCTTAATTCAAACACTTTACATTAAAAACATTTATCCCAAGCTTTTGATAGCTTGGGATAAAATGTTAAGGTTTTTAATATAAATCTCCTCTTGTTTTCAAATTGTTGTTAGGCAAAATTTTCATCTCGTGTGATATATCCGATAGGAATATTAAACACTTTAGTATTGTGCCCACCGTAGGTACTGCTTACGACGAAACCCGGGATCTTTAGGGGGTTTCTTCAAATAAAATTCTTCAAAACTATATTAATTTATTCTTCTACAGTATTTAAAGATCATATTGGCTCAATGGCGAAGTTAATGCTAATTGGCTTAGTGGCGCAGCCCCCCGTCCACGGAGTCAATGGTCGCGGGTTCGATTCCCGCATTGGAATAAATATTTAGGATTTAAAAATATTTATTCCGAGTCTGGTGACCCCCAATCCGCATTTCCTTTCCTGCCTTTTCCTTTCTTCTCTATCCTTTCCCTTCTTCTTCGCCAATCCACGGTCGGCCGTGCCAAAAGATGCGTGGCTAAGGGCGAGCTTAGTCGCAAGCGTAGCAACCGTTCCGGGATCGGGCTCCCCCGGGTACTATGGTGCCTTAAATCATCATGCAGGGCTCTGCTGGGACCTCCATTCTCCTTTGCGGCTCGTGGCTCTCTCGGCTAAAGAAAAATTTAATATAACTAATGCTTTCGATATAAAGTCAATGCTTTCGAAATGAATGTACGCGAGTTTGATTCCAGCATTTAAATAAATATATGTATGACCTACAATTATTTATCCTATGGTCCATTCATATTTGTTCTTACAGAAATTCTGTATGAATAAAAATTAATGGAACTTTACAATGCTCAATTTTACCCCTCAAATATAACTAACTAAATTTGTTATCACAGAGGCTCAAAATGGATTTTGGCCTCCAAAAAGATCTTACGAAAATTATGATTGAAAGATCCGTCATAAATGTTGGTTGTTTTATTTTTAATAGCCGATATATGTCACGCTCTTGAGCACTAACCCTGCGATTTCTGTAATAAAGGACATTAACCCACCATTTTTGTTAAGTCACGTTAAGTCATCGAATTGTCATATCGGACTGGAGTGACATCCAGACTTCATTCAAAACTAGATTTGATAGCTGGGGTAAAATGAATGAATACCTGTTGGCCATACATAGAGGTATGTTGATTAATAGAGTCAGTCACTTTGCTTGCATTCATTCAGTCATTTTTGTTTGCTTGTCGCGGATCTAAGATAAGTAAATATTCTCACTGTCCATATAGGTATGTGTTAACGTGGAAATTAAACTTGCCATTATTGACTTAAAAAACGGTCGTAATGATCAGAAAAATCACTTTATTTAATTTAATTCACGTTAATTTTACAGCCTTCAAAATTGTTGTATAATCTGAACATCAACGGAAGATGCTAGAAGCTACAGAATTAAAGATTCATTTGTAAAATTAAATGCTAATGGGGTGATTTTGGATGTTAATCCTCGACTGTACCTTTTTCGTATCGCTTTAAGCCTAGTCTTACGCTGTACAGTCCTAAACAATATAAATAAACATTACCTACAATTTTCATTAATACGAAGTTTTATGAAACTTCTAATCCTAGATTCTTTGGCGTCGTAATAATAATAATTTCTTTATTTGCATGAAATTAGGTTAATTGTAAGATTTTCCATTAACAAGTCTTCTCTAATTTAGCTACGATTAAATGACATGCAAATAAGTAGTTATATATTTTTTAATATAGTAAATATTTCAATATAATAACCTACATGTAATTAATAATAGACCATTACATTATTAATGGAGTCAGGCGTTACTTTGCGGAAATCCATCACTATATGGACAGTCAAAAGTTTTACTTAGCTAAGATCCGCGACAAGCAAAACAATAACAGAAAATTAATAATGTGTGTTTTTCCGTTGGGTTTAGTGGATTTATTTGGAACTTAAACCAAAAACTTACCGAAAATCGGCCATCAACTCTCCACCCACCAACCACTATACACAACGCCAAACACACACTATCACTTTTCCATCTTGTACACGACACGTGTTTCGCCCCAACACGATGCATCCTCAGGTATAGTAGACTCTACGGAAGACAACCGAAAAGTTGTCCATTACATCAAAATTCATAATTTCACATTCATAATTTTATATGTGTGTGTGTGTGTGTATGTGTGTTTGTACTCTAATAGAGCGCCTGGTTAAGCAATTCGTGATTACGCTGAGCAAGAAGCATTTCATGGCACTTTTTACATTTTTATGCTTTTTTGTTTTCTCTCTCTTGTATATGTACAGTATAATATCTATTAAGGATTAAATTTTAACATAAAGTTTCTGTGAAACAATGCCACGAATAATCTTTTCTACTTCTGTATCCTTTCCCTATCGGTTACCCACCTGTGCCAGTAGTGGGTAGGTACTACAGATACTCGTGGACTGCGGTGGTTTCTAACTATTAGGTGATTGATTAATTCGCTTGCCTTTCGCCTTATAGAAAGAAAGATACAATCCTTGTATGTATACATTTAATGCGAGCTTTAGTCATATTTCATATAAATGCCATTTTTCCTATTACAACATAAATATTATATAATGCATTATTTCATCGTGATGTCTCTTATTATAATTTGTATGTGACTGTACTTAAATCCAACGTCGCGTACCCTAACACTTAACTGTTTATACCGGAGTTAAAGCTATAGCAACAGACACTGATTAATGCGATTTTAATCCTTCCATAAACCCCCCCAAATCCAACCCCGTACTAATCGTTCTTCCGATCCCAAAGGTCGCAACTGCCTTCGATCCTCATTCAAATATAAGCCAAGTTGCAAAATAAATTGAATTTAAATTACCCTTGAGTATAAATTCTAAGCAATTGAATGAAGTATCGTCAGTGCGGATTTCTAACTTTTAAGCCAAGCAAAAATAAATTGAAATTCAAAAACCTTAGAGTCGCGTTTTCAAGTGCCAAAAGTATTTATTACTCTTTGCTCATCTCACTCGATTTTGGACCTTGGATCTTCATGGATAGATAAAAAAGTAGACTGTGAAAGTTCTTTGGAATCAATAAATGGTAAAATCGAATCAGTCCAACAAAAGGCAAGGGAAAACGAGAGAACGATAGTTACTTTTATGGGACAGGAAAGAGACGTCTGCATTTTGTGAGCTTTGCTTCAAATTAATGAATTCGAGACATCAGACAGATGGGACCTACACCTGATCACAGTTGATTTTATTTTTCTTTTACAGTCTTTCTTCTTAGGGGGTGTTTTAGATGCAAGAAAAAATTTGGCTATGCAATGTTTCATGACCGGCCTAAATGAGTCCTCCAGACTGGTCGGTCTGGGTATGAATTTGGATAAAACTAAAATAATGGTAAACCACCATATTGAGCCAGAACCGACCACGATCGATGGTAAAGTTCTCGAAGTTGTCCAGGAATATGTCTACCTTGGCCAAATAGTGCGATTAGACGGAGACAACTTCGAGAAAGAAGCCGAGAGAAGGATACAGTTGTGCTGGGCAGCGTTTAGGAAATTCCGTCAATTCTTCTTGTCGCCCATACCACAAAGTCTGAAGACAAAAGTCTTCAACCAATGCGTCCTGCTCGTACTCTCTTACGGTGCCGAGACGTGGACACTGACAATTCGTCTCCTCGCCAAGCTCAAAGTCGCTCAGAGGGCTATGGAGAGAGCTATGCTTGGGGTTTCTCTGGTGGACAGAATTTGAAATGAAGAAATTCGCCGGAGAACCAGAGTCACCGACATTGCTCTTCAAGTTAGCAGACTGACAATCGTTGGAGTAGACGAGTGCTGGAGTGGAGACCGCGACTCGGCAAATGTAGTGTGGGACGCCCTCCTGCTAGATGGAGCGACGATCTGCGCAAGGCGGCTGGCAGAGACTGGATGCGTGTAGCCGAAGATCGTATTAGGTGGCGCGCCTTGGGTGAGGCCTATGTCCAGCCGTGGACTGCCGCGGGCTGATATTGAATATTTCATGCGAGCTAAATATTTTAACAATATTTCTTACAATTATTACATTAATTATAACAATATTTTTATAACAATATTCTTTATAACAATATTTGTTATACATCGTCGTTCATAATTTTATCACCGGTATTAATTATTTTTATAATACGTATCATATTAACATGCTAATTCGATAAAGCTGTAAAAGTCAATAGGCATTAATATCTTGGAATCTCACCATAATTTTTCAATACTCTTCACTAGTGGCAAACTTAAAAAAATAAATCCAGATACGTAGCCCAAACTTCCAAATTCCGTAAAAAATAAAGTAATTAATATTCTATGGTTACGAAACCGGCATATGTAATAGAAAGTTTTGGTGACGGAAGTTTTCGATTGGAATCCGCCTTAGATGAGCATAATTGGTTAATGTTTATTCATACAGGACTAAAGACACATGTGTTCAACAGTAAGACATGGTTAATGTGCTGTGAAAAAAGAAATCAGGTTTTTCAAGTCCCATCAAAACCGTTCAGTAATTTCAACCATTAGCCCAAATAAACGGAGTGAGAAAATTAAAAAATCAATATATTAACAGAGTTTTAAGGTCTTACAACAAGCATATGAGTTAATAAGACTATTATTTGGAGGTTAAATACCACCATTTTTATGTTGATTCGAAATTGGTTAAACTAACGCCGATTCAGTTAAACCCAACCATATAACGTTAGCTTTAACTCACTCAATATACTTAACGGTACACCTGACCCGGGACGCAGGCTAGTTTCCCCCTAACTACAAATCAAGTCGCTCCACCCACATCCGGCCGCAGCCATCTTTGAGGTCTCACTTCCGGTGTCGGGTGTGACTGAGACGGACATAAACCAGCAGCGGCGTATGTCAGACAGAGATGTTGATAGTTTCTTACGTTCGTTTCAGGTTGGATTAAAAAAGAACTTACTTAAATAAATATTCTTTCATTCTGACTAGTAGAGTACCTTACTGTGCTCTAAAGCAAAGGATATATATTCAATTCCTGGGTCAAAAAAATAAACTTTTAAACTGATTCACTGTTGAACTGAATTTATAGTTGATGAGGAAATTTTAGTCGTGAAGTCAAAGCTCTTGATTTGTAAGTTAGAGACTATCCTCTTAGCGATATTACCGTTTATAATAAAACTAATTTTTAATAATCAATTCTAGATTTATACAATGTTCGATACCGCCTACGGAGTTTTTCGCCAATCTGTCTAATGAAAAAAAAATAATAAAGAGGCCTCTTGCCCGGCAATGGAATATACAAAAAAATGCTTTATTATGACATTTATGTATGATTAATGGAGTCAGGCGTTACTTGGCAGAAATCCATCACTATGTGGACAGTCAAAAGTTTAACTTAGCTAAGATCCACGACAAGCGAACAATAACAGAAAATTAATAATGTGTGTTTTCCTGCTGGATGAAGTGGATTTATTTAGAACTTAAACCAAAAACTTACCGAAAAACGACCGTCAGCAACTCTCCACCCAAATGGTTTTTGAATGATATGTACATACATAAATGTATGTGGACAGTCAAAAGTTTTACGTCAAGTCATACGTATATACTGACATCGTTTAAAGTTTCATCAGCATATTCTTTTAATCTTTCTTCGTTCATAACATGAACTACGACATAACAGAACCGAAAGAAATGAATTTCAACTTAAAGTAAACCAAAACCACCGCAAACCTACTGATATGATTGATCGCGACATTATCTACGGAGTGAATCTACGGGGCCGCCATCTCGCCCGGATATCCGGTCACGTACATGCCCGCTCTGGAAATAAAGCAACACTCTTTTATTTGACCCCCGGCAGTCTACAAAGTTGGTTTCGAAACGCCGCAACTGCTCTGTAGTATAACTAGGTAAATGACAAAATCTTTTTTTTTTCTTCTAAGATCAACATCCTTTTACCTACATACCTTCCTTGTGCGTTAGATTACTCCGTTTCTACATCTGGATTGTCTTTCTAAGCGGTTGTGAGGCTTGTAATTTTAAAGGAAACCTAAGGATACTCAATATGAGCTAAACTCAGAAAGCGACCAATGTGGATGTTCTCCGACAAGTTAAGCGAAATTGTAAAGTTTAGCAATTCATCAAAGTACAAATTTGTTTATCTGGGCTATAATAGCTTATGAGATATATTAAGTATAAATTGTTTCAATTAAAAAATATTGAATAATAGTCGAATATGTCGAGTAACGACGGATTTATAAATAGAAATACAAATTAAAAGATATACGTTAAATGAAATTAAAAAGTAACTGAAGAAAAACAACGAAAAGGAAAAAAAATGTTGGTTAAAAAATTACAAATTTTATCACGTACCGTATTCTACTTTACAACCGTCGTATACACCATCCTCCCACCCCACGGGAGGTGCAGAGGGCAGAAGTATTCTATTTGATTTTATTGCATCGTGTGACATCGAACACCCACCTTTTACCGACGACCGATATAAACTTATGTATGTACATACGTGTGAATATAGATATTTCAAGATTTTTTTAATCAATTTTTTTCAAAACAGATTCACAAGGAAATTCTTTATGACGTAAATATTAAAATTAGTTAACTATCACCGTTTTGGAAAGAAATGACGATCTGAGAGAGGAGAAATAGCGCTAAAAGCTCGCATTCTTTATTTGCGTGTAATAGGATAGGATATACATATATGTATATGTGAATTATATATGAATAATAGAATAAATAAATAATGTTGTTGTCAAAATGTGTAATATTTTCAAAGAAACTATTATTTATCTTCGTATGTTTTAACAACTTTCGGCTGCCATCGATAGATGGCAGTATATGAAATAAAATAAGAATATTGGAATAATTATTTATCTGTGTTTGTTAGTCTATGTCTGTTTGTCTATGACACAAACAAATTCGCCAATAGTTCGTGCAACAGACGGAAACGCTAAAAGCACAATTACATAAAACGGCGAAGCCTTTGCCCAAATAAAAGTGGAAAACTAGATATATACAAGTACATAAAATAGTAAAACGCTAGGCCGTCCTATTAGTCCGAATAATCGTGTAAATAAGGATATAACAAAGATAAGTAAACAAAATTGTTTATATAATTTAGATTTTAGTCTTACCGGGCAATTTGTATTTGTATACTATGTGCAACCAACCTAACCTAAATTGTATAGTATTAGATTATTATTGTGTAAATGTAAAAGATTAAAAGGATGAGGTAACTGCGGAGTTTCTTTCGCCGTTTCTTCTCCGATCACAGAAACCTTAAGAAACGGTGGTTTCTTTTACTTTTTATTTTTTTGTTTTTTTTTTAACAACTTTTTTTTATTTGATGTTACAAATAACCTTGGTATGTATATTGCAATAAGTTGTGCTTATATGCTATACGACTTGCTATAATGGCGCGAGTCGCGAATTAAAAAAAATATGTCATCTATTTTATTAATATCATCTTTACATGTAGAAACTCAATAAGACTTTGTCAGAGTAATTTAAATTTCTATATTTTTTATCGTAATATATGTAAGTATACAAATGAAGAAATATATTGCAAAACATAGGCTGTATTCCTACAAACCTTCAGCAGTATTTTTGAACCTCAAATAACAATCCTACATATTTCGTAAAGGCTGGCAACGCTTCTGCAATTCTTATGGTGTAACTGATGCCTATGGGCAGGGTTGCTTTCCATCAGGCAGCACGCTTGCTTGTTTGCCTTCCTACCCAATAAAATACAGTAGGTACTCACGCAATATTCAATGGAAATTAGTACATAACATGAGTTTTTATCGTCGAATATGCGTATTTGTATGCTCGGAATGACGCTATTTCGTGAATCGTCTGCAATAGAAGTGCCAATGATGATGATATGGATTATGTGTATTATACACTTTTCAAAACAAGAGGTTGAGGTTTTAATAAAAGCTTTCAGATTAGATATTTTTCTTGCGGCTCGTGGGATTCACTATAACGAATCTTAATATACGTCGTACTAATTCGTCAAAAAATGACGGCGACGTGGTTCGCCACCCGAGACGTCCTGTTTCCCACTAGGGCGAGAAGCGATGAACGAATAGCCGTTTCGCTACGATGAATTTGAGACGAAGGATGGATCAAAAGATGGATGAGTGTGAAGGAAGCAAGGAAGGTGTGTCGGGATCGTAGCGATTGAAGTACTGTGGTCTCTGGCTAACCCTACAGGGAGACAAGCGTGACTATATGTATGTATTTTTTGGAATTATAATATTTATAGTTTTCGAAAACATATATATTTTTATGTCCCCTTTCGAAACCACTTATCTCTACTTACTTTTCTCTAGTATATTATAGTTTTTCTGATACGCATTCTCGCGGGCTTTTTATATCTATACAAAAAATACACATAGGCGACCGATTAGCTCAGTGGCGGGGCCCTCGGCCCGCGGAGTCAATGGTCACGGGTTCGATTCCCGCATCGGAATAAATATATGAATTTATTAATGTTTATTCCGAGTCTGGTAACCCCCCCAATCTGCATTTCCTTTCCTGCCCCTTCCTTTCTTCTCTATCTTTTCCCTTCCTCTCCGCCAATCCACGGTCTGCCGTCTGAATGCGTGGCTAGGGGCGAGCCTAGTCGCAAGCGTGCCGATCGTCCCGGGATCGGGCTCCCCGGGTACTACGGTGCCTTACCTCAGTATGCAAGGGCTCTGCTGGGGTTGACCTCCATCCTCCCTTGCGGCTCGTGGGATTCACTAAGTCGAATTTAATTTGTCGAAAATGACGGCGACGTGGTTCGCCACCCGTCACGTCCTGATTCTCACGAGGGCGAAAAGCGACCAATGACGAGCCGTTTCGCGCGATGAATGGTAGCGGATGGAGCTCTGTGGTCTCTGCCAACCCCTGCGGGGATAGGCGTGAATATATATAAAAAAATAACATAAAAATCTTATCCCACAGCGGTTCAGAACGAACGTCAACCACGGAATACGGCAACGATACGGCCGGAGGCTTTACGGGATATGGACCAAGAGAGGGCGCTGCGGGAGGCTGCAGTCGCCGTCGGTGTTTTTGGGTAAGCATCTGAACCGCCTATCTTGAAGTCCCCTGAAATATAAAACAAGAAAAAATTCATTATGTATGTGTACTGAAACTTGAAATGTATAAACAATTAGTGGGTCCGAGTCTGATCTTGTCCTGCCACAGATCTGAAAGAAATAAAAAAAATATATGAAAATAATATAATATATTCACTCAAGATAACAGCGTCACCTTCTCCTTTCACTGGATATTTTTTTAATTATTTTTTTTCTGGAATAGTATGGCAAAAGAGCAAGCAAGTCACCTCATGAAAAGCAATCAATGCCGCCCATTGATTGCTGCACAACACCCTAGGCATTTCCGAAGCGTAGCCGGTCTTTAAGAAGTGTGTAGGGTGGTCTTTTGAAGGTTCCAATGTATTTTTATTATATATAGTTATATTTATTAAAGTTATATCGGATATAGTGCTGAAAGTAGCTGGTTTAATGTATCTAACTATTTACGAACCGATACGATTGGGACCTGGAATGGAAAAGAAAAGCATACGAAGTTTTTGAAGCCCGGCAATGCTTCTGCAATTCTTGTGATCTTGTAGATGTCTAAAGCGGCGTTGATTGATCTTCATCAGGCGACACTATTGCCCGTTAAGGCAAACGAGTCTGTCCCATAAAAAATATTGTGAAACCATTCTTCGATTTGTATAAAGCAAAAGAAAAAACAAGTAATAAATAAAAAAAAACTTCAAAAAAGAAAAAAAATATTTTTGTTAATAATTATTTTATTTTATCTCCCATAGAAAACTAAAAATAATGAATTCAAAATTAATGAATTAACATTTGAAACAACTGTATTAACAACAAGCGTCATCCACTACAAGTTTAACAAAATGTATTTGAACTTGAGTGGATGAATATAAAGTATTTTATTAACGATCAAGAATTTGAACAAGTTATATAAATTGTGTATATTTTTATTACTTTTATATGTTTAATAATTTTTCATATTTTTTTAATTTCGTCATACTCGTGATAATTTTAATTTTTTTTAAAATAGCATAAAATACTCGTAGGCATAATTTCACTATATCCATAAAAATGTCCATTTTTACACGGATTTCTCTTTAAATTGACTAAAACACCGATTCTAGGAGTTAAGTGTTAAAAAATAAAGAAAAAATGAAATTTCTAGTCATCCAAGCTAATGACATACTAAAAATATGACTATTATCCATAGAAAAGTCAATGACTGTAAGGTGACCGTTTTTTTGCAATGAAGTTTTTCAGTATAGAGAGTGTGTGTGTGTATCTACTAATAGTAGGAATTGAAATATGTTCTTGATGATATGATCTTTGATATTATGATGATTAAATAAGTTTAAATACAAAAGTGCATTAGTGGTAGAGCCACGCTGCAGACAAATACTTTGTCAAGAATGGCATAACATTTGTCTGTAGCACGAATGGACCGGCTTCGCCCGAGGAAGTACCACACTCACGCAGAAAACCGGCGTCTGAGTGGTAGCTTAGCTACCACGCTTTGTACAGTAAGCGACCGAGTTCCGGAGGCTCCACATCTTCCCCCCTCCCTCTACGTTCCAGTCCCACTCCCATAATGACATTTTCCTTAAAAGTCGGCAACGCTTCCGCACTGCCTATGGCGCTGCGGATACCTATGGGCGGCGTTGATTGTTTTCCGTCAGGTGACACGCTTGCTCGTCTGCCTTCCTATCCCATAAAAAAAAACCGAGATCGCTCGCAGTTTCCGCAACTGCGAACATAAAACGGACAAATAAAATGACCGCAAAACGTTTCCGTTTCCAATAGAAGTGTCAAAGTCGAGCCGCAGCAAGTGGAAATTACGTGACTATGCTTTGAGAAATTAAGCACTTGTGTTTGTGCAGTAAGCCGTCAACTGTAGGTACGCCTTACGCATCTATTGTCACGATAATTAAACATTCTTTGCACCCAAGTACGGTGACAATTCATTGTCAGTACGTATGTAGATATATATTTATTAGTGGTAGAGCCACGCTGCAGACGAATACTTTGTCAAGAAGGTCTACTAGGTCATTCTTATAAATTTAAGTGCCTTCAACAACAGGTCTACACATTTCTTAAAGGCCGGCAACGCCTATCAGCGTGGTTCATTGAAAAAAATTGCTTTACGACGAGAAAATGTCTTCTGTACAGCATACCTTTATACTATGAAGATCGAAGACTGCCTTTCCATTTCTTAAGTAAATGCTATTATTAGTCGATTACTGGCAGTCCTGTCCATGAAAGCACCCGAACGTCCACTGACAGAAAGAAATGGCAAGATATCGTAAGATGTAGTGGTAGACCCACGGTGCAGACAAATACTTTGTCATGAATAGCATAATATTTGTCTGTAGCATGAATGGGCCGGCTCGCCCGGGGAAGTACCACACTTCCGCAGAAAACCGGCGTCTGAGTGGTAGCTTAGCTACTGCGCTTAGTACGGTGAGCGGTCTGAGTTCGGGAGGCCCAACACACTAAACCACACTAAACCAAGCACACGAAAGATTATGCATCCAAGGAAAGAAACCTCACAGGCTTTATTATCAGGCTTCTGTATAAGATAAGGTCAAGTTATCATATATAGGCGTACCTCGCTAACGGGTCAATCCCCTGACGTCAAGCTACCGAGACGTGAAAATCAAGCCTCAAGCGTGTGTGCCATGATCAAAGGTTGGGTCGACACGGCTGATTAAATTGGTAATTTACCGCCGGGATATGTCGCTACATGGATGAACAAGTCGAGTGCAAAGTGAAGATAAAATGTATGGAAGACAAAGCAAAACAAACGATATGCACAACTATATAGATATACTATTATATATAACTATATAGACAAGTAGTCCGCGATATAACCACATTGGTTTTAGTTGAAAGCCGTTTTGTGGCACTTTTAAGATTTTAATTATTTTTTGTACCCTCTCTTTTTTATATGCTTGTAATTTTAGTACCCCCGGGTATAAATAGGGGGTATAAATTTTGTACCCCCTCTATACCCTTTGCCACTGAGTTTGTGAGGAAAAATCGAGGTAAATTATTTTTTTAATTATTTAAAAACAATATTGTTGAAAATAAAACGTTTATGGCAATGTGGTGTGACGCCTCATGGCTAAATGTTGCGATGGTCTGTGCTAGCAGAAACTGGAGGCGTGAAGTCGCATGAAATGCAGGTTAGGTGGTGCGTCTTAGAGGAGGCATATGTCCAGCAGTACACTGTCACATAAGCAATTATTAGGATATCACGGACGCTCACAATTGTATATATATATATATATATATATATATATATATATATATATATATATATATATATATATATATATATATATATACATATATATATATATATATATATTATATATATATATATACATATATATATATATATATATATATATATATATATATATGTATATATATATATATATATATATATATATATATATATATATATATATATATATATATATATATATATATATATATATATATATATATATATATATATATATGTTGACGGGAACTAACCCGATCTTCGGCTTCACTTATGAAACCGAAGCGATCGGGCTAGGTGGTGCTCCTTGAGTCCTACGATTAGCAGCGGTAGAGCCATGACAGTAATGAGTCGATTAAACCGTGAAATTACTTCATATCCGTAAAGTACCGTGTTAACGCGTTCCTAAGGTGAATCCAGGGATCTAGACGTTCATTTCCTTTTCAATCTTTAATTACTTCACTCTCCTCCCCCCACCCACCCTCAATTATGCACAAAATCGTCCTAGGTGGTGTAACTTAGGGCCCTTTTTTTACCTTAGGCCCCACCTAGTAATGGAGTGTTGCTAGCTGTTGATTTTAACGATGAATTTATACGGAAGTTCGAAATTGATTCAAATCTACAGCGTCAGTCACTAAGCTATCACGTATCTTCCATAAACATCAACAAATAAGTGACGGTCCTAAATGCCGCGCCGGCACGCGCTCCCTTCAAATACCTACCCCATAAAATTCCCATAGCGTACCCCTTATAAATATTACATCTACATAATGAATTCTCACACGCATGATATAATAACGAGGTACAGGAATGTGCACTCTTCAAAATTGCTATTTGGTATACAGCTGATTGGCAAGCATTCTCACTCTACTTATTTTTTATTCATCCTGTATTGAATATGAAATTATATGATTATGGAATTAAAGATTTAATATTATGAGTGGTTACTTACTTTGGAATGAAGTCTTCTTTTTAAAGTGCCTCCCCATTACTGGGGGTTGGCCGTCAGCTCAGTGAATTTATCCCGAACCTGTACCAAGTGAAATAGTTGTTCTACGTAACCAACATTATAATACTGATACTCTCTCTCTTATGTTTCGTAACCATGACTTTTTCATACGTCCAATGCGTCTACTGCCCCCGATTTTTGTCCATCATTATAAGTTGGAGATGCTCATATTTCTCGTGTCGCATGAATGCCAAATGCAAAGCCATGTATCGAAATCCTTGGCGTCAACATTTCAAGTGACATTCAGTTTCGCAGCCACCTGGAAGATAAGGCTCAAGTGGCCTATAAGAAAGTAGGTGTACTTGTTAAAGTATTTCACGTCGTCTCATCGCTTCCAACTTTATAAGGCATCTTCAATTTTTTATAATTGTTATTAATTATTAATTTATTTTATTTATTATTTTTTTCTATTTTGCTTTTTGGCAGCAATAGGTCTGTTTATTATTTTTTTTAATTAATTTTGCTATACTACTTAATTTCCTATCCGATTTAATATAATATTTGCTTATTATATGTGTATATATATTACTTTCTCGTATTAATATCACATAGATTCTTAATATATTTTATATAATTACATAATGTATATAATTAATTTAATTCCACAACCGCATAACTCGCCGTAAAGAAAAATTTCATCCCCACCATCTGGATAAGTGGCGATCTACTACGGTGCGTTTCTCTCGAAACTTCTTTCCACGCACCACCACTCTGTGGGACCTTCGGCGGTCTTTCCGACCCGATACGACATTGGCACCTTCAAAAAACAAGCCTACACATACCTAAAAGGCCGGCAACGCTTCTGCGACTCCTGCGGTGTCGCGTTTGTCTATGGGCGGCGTTGATTGCTTTCCATCAGGCGACACGCTTGTTCGTTTGCCCTCCCTTTCCCATATAAATACCTACTGCACTATAGATAACATAATATAAATAATACCATAAAAAATACCTACTGCACTATAGATACATATATATGAAACATAGTTTATATTGATGATGATATGTTCCATTTGAAGCTGTCCTTATGAGGTTCGCTATCTATCTATGCAGTTTTGTGTTCCAGTCCACCTGTATCCCTTGCAATGGCTCTATCGCCCGCGCGCTATCCATTGCTGTCTCCGCATTACGCACCGCTACCGCCCCCTCAACAAGCGCAGCAAGTGGTGCAGCCTGACTCCTCGCACGATAACAATGATGAGACCAGCCGGCACACGGATAGTGATGGTGAGTAGGCACACCTTTATAATGTAAGACGTTACTTACCCTTCCGTAAGGGAAGGACAATGAGATGAAGAATTAAATTTCGTGTGCTGATCATGACAATTTCTCTTTTAAAATATATGTACTTACATAATACAGTAATAAAATGTTCGCCTCTCTAGGATTCATGGGTTTACCGGGCTAATATTTCACACACAGCCCATAAATGGCCCACTGCTGAGCACGGGTCTCCTCATTTCAATGGACTCAATGGACCTTAACTCACCACGCTTGTCCAATGTGGATTCGCGGGATTACTAGACTCGGAATAAATATTTGTAGGTCTTGTATATCTGTTCCGATGCGGGGCTTGAACCCGCGACCACTGACTCCGTGGGTGGAAGCCCCGCCACTGAGCCAATCAGTCGTCAGTTGTGAGCTAACTTGTTAGCAAATCACTAAGCGTGGGAACTAAATATAATGTTCCAGATGATAGCATCGATGTCACCAACGAGGAAGACTCGACCTCGTACTCCCCACCAGCAATGCCGAGCTACGCACAAAACTGTACACCCTACCGGTAAATACAATAAGCATAGTTTTTTATAGCATAGAAAGGAATAATAACGAGCAGGCGTGTCACCTGATGGAAAGCAATCAACGCCGCCCATAGATATCCGCAGTGCCGAAACGGGCATTGCAGAAGCCTTGCTGGCCTATAAGAAATGTGTAGGCTTGTTTTTTGATGGGTATAAGGTTCCTCATATCAGCGTATAAACATTTACCCACATGTAATTTGTCCCAAGAACAATATGTTTTATTTTACAAAATATTGCTTTTACATATGTATTTATATACATATCATCACACCTGTTTCCCGTAGTTGTAGGCAGATACCACAGATCTCCATCTGCTTCTATCTTGGCACACTTCTTTGTTTCATCCACACTCATCATATTTTTCTCATTGCATTATCTCTTCATATTTTTTTTTCAAACAAAATGAGAAATAGTCTTCCTTACAATTACAACCTGTGAATTTGTGTCGCTTGTCATGGTCATTGATTTGTTTACCTTTAAAGAGGTCATAAGACACCTTTATGTTTATGGGTGAATTTTTAGTTTCATCTATTTTTTTTAAAATAAAGTATTAAAGTACAATTAATTTATTTTAACTTTATTAACTTTTTATTTTTTTAATATGAGAAAAAGAAGAACAACCTGTATAACAACATTATCATCACTATATTTATAATCAAATTCAACGTTGACTGATCCTCCCGAATTTAGAGAGACTTCAAAGTCCATTAGACAAACAGACATACAGATACGTTTATTTCCTACCGTAGTAACACCACATCAGCAAACATTAAATTATACACATATGAGCACATATTTATCTATTGATATTTATCTTTTTGTACAAAGTTGGAGTCAATGCCGGAAGGCATTCTCTGCTTGTCAACCTTCAGGTTAATGGAAAAGATGTTTTAGGAGTAAGTACAATATAAAATTAGTTTCTAATTTAGTACAAGCTGCACTACCTCCAAACCAGTTTACTCAGTTTTGCCCGCAGGTTGACTGGTAGAAAATGCCTAATGGGCTTAAGTCTGCCAGTTGTATATTTTGTGTAAAAAGATTTAAATAAATAAATATATTATAAATAGTTACATGTATATAATAGTTATATATATATAATTAATAAGTTTATTAAATACACACATATGTATATATGTAATTATATTTGTACAGTTATGACGGAGTTGCATGAATCAATGAGGCAGAAATTTTTAAAATAAGTCTAATTTTACCTTAAAAGTATCCGTGTTTGTAGTTTAAAAAATAAATTACTGTGGCCTAAGTCTACAAGATTGATTTGTTTTTAATGTACAGACCCTTAGGAGTAGAGAGTGCGGCGGAAACGGCTGCGCGTTTGTTGTTCATGGCGGTTAAATGGGCGAAGAATCTACCTTCATTTGCGAGCCTCGCCTTCAGAGATCAGGTATGTATATATTATACAAATGTGTATATTTCTATATGTATATAAAAATCTTAAAAGAAGATTAGACACATGTCAATAAAAAGAGATGTTATAATTTTTTCGCTGCAGACGAATACTTTGTCAAGAATGGCATAATATTTACCTGTAGCATGAATGGGCCGGCTCGCTCGTACCACACTCCCGCAGAAAACAGGCGCCTGAGCTTACCTACCGCGCTTCGTACGGTGAGCGGCCAAGTTCTGAAGGCCCAACACCCTCCCTCTCCCTCTACCCCTTCCCCTCCCATAATGACATTTTCCTTAAAGATCGGCAATGCTTCCGCACTGCCTATGGCGCTTCGGAATTCTATGGGTGGCGTTGATTGCTTTTTATCAGGTGACACGCCTGCTCGTTTGCCTTCCTATCCCATACAAAGGTTTGGTTGTAGAGCTATGAGAGTCAGATCATTTGAAGCAGTATTTTCTTCTGATGCGAATATCTACAACAATTTGTTGACCAAATTGCTGAAGTTTTTGAGAAAGAGCAGGTAAAGAATATCCTGAACCAGCAGGCTTGCATGAAGAGAATAATGAGTATGGAGGAAGCAAGGGAAGTATGCCGAGATCGTAGCAGATGGAGATCTGTTGTTTCTGCCTACCCTTACGGGAAACAAGCGTGACGATATGTATGTATGTATGTATGTGTAAATATCTAGGCAACAATTTTTTTTGACATCGATGCATTTACAGCGTTTTCGATGTACAAATAAGATTTGGATAATTTAGTTGGTAGCACAATAATTAATGCTAAGATTGTATTAGTATAAGTTATTATTATTATATATTTATTAAAGATTGTAGTCTTTAATAAATAAATAATAATAACTTGTTAGTCTGTTAACAATAAACGGTCTACTAAAGTTTCGTAATGTAGTGGTTCCTTTGATCGGAGAAGAAACGGCGAAAGAAATAACGCAGCAGTGTTCCAATTTTCTTCTTTTTATTTTTTATACAGTATGTTGTCACCTTGATATCTAAATATATCACCTATAATAACATGATATTCCTCTACTGTCATTTACAGGTAATCCTCCTGGAGGAGGCATGGTCGGAGTTGTTTCTGCTAAACGCAATACAGTGGTGCCTGCCTTTAGACACTGCCTGTACAGCTCTATTTGGCAGCGAGCAAACTGACCAAGGTAAAACACTCTGTATATAAAATATATATGGTGTTAGTAAAATGCAAAGTAAAAACCTATGTATAAAAGATACTAGCGCTTTTGCCCGCGGAATCGCTAGGTGCTCAATTTAATTGTATAGTGTAAAGTGATTAATATCTAAAGTGAATTGCCACGCCCACGATTCTCAGGATGACTACTGGTGAAGGCCCTCCACGCGTTTCCATATTAACTAGGTGCATTTTATGTGTTCTTAGATCACAATTTTTATATAAATATATTTAACACTTATATTTTATATAAATATATTTATCCTATTAGTGGTCCGCGAAATTTTAGCTATGAATTTACCGGTCCGTGAGGTCAAAAAGTTTGGCGACCGCTGATACAGAGGGTAGGTAAACCTGCAGATGGATTGGAATACGAAGATTTAAGGAGGTGTCAATTGAAATGAAACGATGTTGACGGCTCAGTGGCTCAGTTACTGCATTGTAGGTCAATAGCCGCGGGTCAAATTCCCGCTGAGACAAATAAATATAAGCCTTCAGGTATTAACTCAGAATCTTGGTACACCCCTAAAATCGTATTGAAAAAGTGGGGTGGGTTTTATTTCTATTTATCCGTTCCATTATTCCCTTCAGATTTATTGGAAGATCCTGTGTTTAATAGTGGGACATTTTTGAGATTCCACTACGCTTTTGTCCAAGCGTAGTGGAATCTCACAAGTGTATCTCACATGTGGGCTGAATAGAAAAAAAAATGAAAAAATATAGATAAATAGATAGATTATTTCCCTTTGTATGATAAAATTAAATTATAACATACTCAACAGTAAATACAGATGGAAATGTGCGATGGTTCAGACAAAACCTCCACTCATTGAACAGAGAAACTGATTTTCTGTCACCGCCCGACTCTCACGGAAATGCAGCGCAGCGCAACTTGAGAAAATCTATCTCTCTCAAAAATGTATCTCACATGATCGATACCATATATAAACCCATCATCTATGATAATAAATCAAACCTTAATATTATATGTGTATATAAGAATAAAAACAAAGGTGTTGGCAGATGACCTGCGCTGTAGTTGACCAACTACAGCATTAAAGCTGAGCCAAGGCCTATTCTTTGGCAAATTAATGTTTATTTTAAATATTATTCCGAAAATTTGTGTAATACTTTATTGTAATTTTTAGTTTCATTTTTATTTTGATTGTTACTTTTGATGTTGTTTGTATTGTATTGTGTTGTATGGTATTGTATTGTATTGTATTGTGGCGTGCCCGCCATTCTTCTTACGGCGACACCCAGAATCTTTAGGGGTTTTTTTCCTATCTTCAATTATCCTTTTATTTCCAATTATTATCCTTTCCCTTCCTCTCCGCCAATCCACGGTCTGCCGTGCCAATGGATGCGTGGCTAGGGGCGAGCCTAGTCGTAAAACGTGCCGATCGTCCCGGGATCGGGCTCCCCCGGGGACTATGGTGCCTTACCTCAGCATGCAGGGCTCTGCTGGGGCTGACCTCCATCCACCCTTGCGGCTCGTGGGATTCACTAAGACGAATTTAATATACCTAATTTGTCGAAAATGACGGCGACGTGGTTCGCCACCCGTCACGTCCTGATTCTCACGAGGGCGGAAAGCGACCAATGACGAGCCGTTTCGCTGCGATGAATGGCAGCAGATGGAGCTCTGTGGTCTCTGCCAACCCTGCGGGGGATAGGCGTGAATATATAAAAAATATATATATATATATATATATATATATATATATATATATATATATATATATATATATATATATATATATATATATATATATATATATATATATATATATATATATAAAATTACATTAATTTATTTTTCTTATTTCATTGTACATTTATATTATATTCATATTTATTCTTTATTATACTTTATTAACAGTTTTCAATTTACATTTTATATATGTGCCGGACGGGTGATATGTCTATCTATATCCGAGAGCCGACAGTCGAACTAACGCATTTTGTTTTATAACTATTCCTTTTTCATATTACATTTGAATATTACGAATGTCAAAAAAAGTAATTTAATATCCTTTTTTTTGGTTTTTAATGTATGTAAGTTGATTTAAATGTAGTATGTAAAGTTGGTTTAAATGTAGTATGTAAGTCGGTTTAAATGTAGTATGTAAATTTAATATCTTTTTGTTTTTTTGGTTTCAATGTATTAGTGATACATTTATGAATGTATCTACCTACAATACCGTTGCTGCTGAAATACGACTGTTATAACTTGATGTAACATGTTTGATTGAATAACCATAGCCTTATATATTTTTTTTATCCTAAAGCGATTTTTAAGACACCTTAGTGGTTTAACCCTTATCGGTCGCTAGTTTTTTATACGTGATTCTCACTAGATTGTAGCTACAGATACAGTTTTCATTGACTTTATTCGCCTTTGGGCTCAATATATTAATAAATAATTGAAAAATGTAATGATATATAACTGGACATATCAATTGCTCTGTTACGGATGTTTAACTATTAAGGCAATAGTGCATGCATTTCACACAGAGCAAGATTCAACATGTCTCGTCTTGTGACTTACGACCTCTCACGTGACTTACGACTGCAGCGATAAAGTACTGTAGTCACGTGAGAGGTGACTTACGACCGCAGCGACAAAGTACTGTAGTCACGTGAGAGGTGACTTACGACCGCAGCGACAAAGTACTGTAGTCACGTGAGAGGTGACTTACGACCGCAGCGACAAAGTACTGTTGTCACGTGAGAGGTGACT